>JALBYZ010000229.1:0-41634 GCA_038050575.1 Globisporangium mamillatum | reverse complement strand
GATTGTTCAGCCGACGAGGGTCGCTCTTCGACGCTCCGCGATGCATGGTCTGGTAGTAACCACAGTCGATCGTATCTCAAATAGAACCAAATGCGTAGCTGATATCAGGTCTATTTAATAACATGACACGAACATTCGGTATTCACGTACCTGATTAGGACTTCATAATTGAGTTCCCTGTCTGAATGCAGTCAGCTCGAATCTCATGACGACAGCTTTACTGGAACCTGTAGCGGTGGGGAGCTCTCTTTGGCATCTGTGTCTTGTGCTGCATCGCTATTTGTTGTCTCTTGAGCTCCAGGGGGCGACGCTGAATTCGCCTGACTGACATCTTTGCGTGGCGTCAGCGAGAGCTTGATCCCACTCAGCTTCACTGCTTCAGCCATAGAAGGCTCTTCTGATTGCTTCGTGTCTGGCTTGATAGTTGTGTCTTCAGTGGCTGCGTCAGTTCGGCCTTCAGCATTGACACTGTTGGTCGCTTCGACTACCTTCACTGGATCAACGAAGGCAACAGCATCTAAAGCAACGCCTTCAACAGCGTTTTGGTCGGTCGTTGGCTCCACAATCTCTTCAATTTGTGCTCGTTGTTCGGTGGCTTCCACCACCGGGTGAATGAACGCGTCCAGTACTGTGCTTTTTAGCTGGAAAAGCTCTTTCTGCAGGGACTCCAATTCGATCTTGCGCACGAGCGCAGCTGCAGATACAGTGGATGCAGACGGTGCCTCTGCTGCTTTCTTTGCTTTCTCAAACTTTGTCACGCGACTCTGCAGCAGTCTTGCAGCCTACAGCACATCCATAATAGCGCAGATGCAAAGTGAGCACAATACGAAGCATTGCAAATACGCTGCTGTGTGCTTGTACCTGCTGATATTGTGCTTGTTGGTCGCTGATCAGTCCCATCATCCCCTCAATCTTTGTCGTGCGTTGCGCTCGCCGCTGCACTCGCTCCAAGCTGGTCTTAATCATCAGCTGCTCCATGGCTTTCTGTCGGAAGCGGATGTATCCGTATCCGAGCAGCATAGTCACGAGCGTCATCACTCCATACCGCTTGATGAGATTCACAATCGCGCCAGTCCATGTTGTCGGTGAGCGCTTCGCCACCAGCGCACCGGTGGCGCTGTCCACCACAGCAGACACAGCTCCTGCTGCCGGCGCGATAATCTTGGAGAGCCCGTTCTGCTGCTGGATGCTCTTCAGGCACATGGTAATCTCCTCCGGTGACAATCCCTACAGAAAGGAGCAGACAGATAAGCAAGAGCGATTGATGTGTGCCCTCGAGGCAGGTGATCGGAGCGACATCGCAACATTACAGCACGCAGTGAGACGCACCTTTTTCTCGAGAAAGTCGACGCGCTGCGCGAGCGAGAGCGCCCGCACGGATGGGTGCAGCAGGAATGCCTCGCAGCGCTCCAGGAACGCGCGGTCGTGCGCCATAGCCTGCTTCTCTCTCTCTCTCTCTTGGCGCTCTTCTTCCCCAATTGCTATTGCTGCTTGCACTTTTGCCAGGAAGCGTTTATGCTGACACTTTCCTGTTTGCTGTTCTTGTACAGAGAGTAGCAGCGAGGACAGAGCAGTATAGTGTACGCAAAATCTATACGTACATAACTCCAGAAGAGGTACAGTGTACCGCCTAAGTCCTTAACTGGTACAGCGTACCATATTTTGGATCAGAGAAAGCGCGCCATTACAGTAGGTATTGCGGACATGAGCATGGCGATCACGCCGTTGCAGCGAAAAAGCGAAAGAAGCTACGAGCGCAAGAGTGAGATTCGCTCACTCACGCGCGCTCGGGAGACGTCACAACGGACCAGCGACACAAAGAGAGAGAGAGACCAAGAAGCGCACCCCGAATGGCCATGTCCAAGACTCCTAGTAGCACATCCGTCAGCAGCACCAGCACCAGCAAGCGGCCGCGCACTGGGAAGGAGAGCGTCCGCACGACACGGCGGAGTCGAAGCAACGAGGAAGGGCTTCCTGTTGAAGAGCAACTGCGACTGCTTGAAGGAGCAGACGATGAAGACCCAGTAGAAGAAGAGAAAGACAGTGGAAGAAAGCGAGTGAGCGCGAAGGTGCCGCCGAGGGCTCGAGGGCGACCGCGGAAAGTGCGACATGCTGCTGAGGTGGTCGCCATGGCTCCTGAGACTGGAGAGAAGGAGAGAGTACAGCGTCCTGCTGAAAAAGACATCGACCAGCACCAACGCAGCAGCGAAAGAGAGATGATGCAGCAGGAGAGCGCTAAAGAAGCGATAACACAGGGCGAGAAGGAGATGGCGCCGCTGGAGGATGACAAGAACGTTGACGGAAGCGCTCCTGAAAACGAAGGTCCAAGCGTGGCGGATCAAACGAGTGCTGGCAATGTCGGAGTGAGTGGACAGCAAGATGAAGATGACAAGGACAGTGATAGCGCTGCTTCTGCTGCTGCTGTAGAGCTCGACGATAACGAGGACGATGATGGCGGGTTTGACATCAAAGAAGGTGACGAGATTACTGTGCTCAGCAATGCTAATGGTGCTGCTATTGAACTCAAAGATGGTAATGCCGGTGCTACTCAAGGTCCAGATGAAGTGCGGAAAGAAGACGACGAACAATTCCATCCTACACAGGACCAAGAGAATCAAGAGTCATTCCATGTCGAATCCAGCGGACCCGCAACAATCGCACGCAAATCATCGCGAGTGAGCAGTACTGCCAGCGATAACGGCAGCACAGCCAGCATGGACACACATACTAAGGCATCCAGTACAAGCAAGCGGGAACTAGACGAACAGCCAAACCCAGAGCTTTCAGCACAGCAAGCGCAGAAGAACACAAACAAAGAGAAGAAGAAAAAGCAGAAGACCATCGCAAAGATCTCTCCGGCGTCTTCGCGGAACCTATTCCAGTTCACGTGCAAGCTGCTAGAGTCTCAACGACTGGAGTACGAGGTTCGCGCGCGAGAATTTGAAGAAAAAAACGTGGTGCTCGCTGCGAAGCGTGCCAAGTGGGAGAAGAAGATTCGCAGCGTGAAGCGTCAGCTTCGCGGGTATGGCCATCCAGTCGACGGCGTGTACGACGAGACAAATTCAGGCGCAGCAAACGGTAGTATCTTCAATCGATCAAACTCAAGTACAAACCCGGATTGGGGTACATCGACGGTGTTGACAACCACATCTGATGGATTTACTAGTATGAATAGCAGCAGTTCGGGGAGCAGCACAAGTTTGATCACAATGCGCGATGCGTTTTCGAGTCGGACAAGCCTTCCTTCGGAAGTTGGCGGTCCTGGTGGAGTTGACTCGTTGTTGCCAACCAGCATTCAGAGCATTGAAGCCCAGATCCGAGATACGCTAGGCTCGCGAGCGAACCTCGTGAACGACATGATAAAGGAGCTGCAAACTATGCGCGGTCTCAACGACAAAACCACCCGTCTGCGGTAGTGTTCGTTACGGCCAATCAGTCAGGAATAAGTATCAATCAACAGGAAAGAGCCTGAGGGCAACGTCATTTACCGGTCATTGGTCTGTGGGGGTGTCAATCGCAAGGAATGAAGACGAGCTCTTCAGCACTGACGCTCAACTACACTCACTAATCATTCTTCACTCCATCCAGGTTCACATTCTGCACGGCGGCGTGTGTTTGGTTCAGAAGCTCCCATGACGCCGCACCAATCTCCATCTGTTTCGGCACCAGAAGACTTGACGTGCACACAAACATGCTCTTCATGGGGTTCATACCCTCCTTCGCAGCAGCTTCGCACATCGCGTCGCAATGGACAAAAGTGTCAAGCGAGTTGGTGGCATCCGTCATATCAATATGTCCTCTACGTAAAGCGGCCGTCTCCGATTTTCGCTGCACGAGTGCAAGCAACAGCTGCAGCAACTTTGTCGAGCGCTTGTCGGCAGCGAGTCTGTAGATAGAGCCTCTGGTTTCCAGATCAAATCGATGGAAAATGTCCAGACACGTTGTCACAGCTCCCGACAGCTCGCTTTGTTGAATTCGATCCATTGACGAGCCCTCGTCAAACAAAGCTCGCGCGTCGGTCAGCTCGTTGCTCCATTTCGAATCCGCCCAGCTGCCAAGGAATTCAAGAAGCTGGAGAAGCAATTGCACGATGTCTGGTTCTTCTACCGAGTCGCCGCTTTCGTTGGTTTCACCGATAGCACTCTGCTTGAACTGGGGGCATTGCAGCAGAAATTTGAGCACGAGCCTCTCACTCATCAGATCAGCAATCGGCACCAGGGAGGAATCGCTGGCGATTGAGAGGCAATGCGAGCGCAGCATAGCGCGTAACAGCGCCACCAACGTCGTGTACGTCTCCATCTCGTAAAGCTGCTGCACCAACTCTCGTTGCTTTCTGCAAAGCATCAATCGTTTGTAAACGGAGAACTCACTTGAAGTTAGGATCTGGAGTCGAAACACTGGTGACGAGGCAGCGTTGGTGCACATTGTGAAATACACACAGCCTGGTTTGCGTCCCATCAACGAATAATGCACACCAAAGTCTGCAAGTGCTTCAGTCGTCTTGCGCTGAAGCTCATCCAGATCCAGATCACCCTTATCGTCGAGTAAAGCGCACAGATCAATGACTTCAGCATCGAGTCCCACCAAACTTGAGTCAAATCGTTCTACCACAACTGCATCGCTTGAGTCTCGTCCAAGAGTTTTCTGCAAAGCGTCACGAGCTAATTGAATGCCAGTGTGGATCTCATGGCGAGTTCTTTCTTGGATTCCTAGGTTCAGACAATCCATGACCCCAGCCAGCGTGAGTGGGAACGGAGCCGTGAAAGAACTCGGACGGGAATCTGCGTGCAGAGAAGGAAGCGCCAGCTTGCTAACCGACACTTTCACTGACTGGAAGCACTCGTCTTCAGTAAACGACGAGCTCAAGTGTTCATCCAGCGACGACAGAACCGTGATCTTCTGGACTGGATGAACCGAACTCACGTCGTTGTACTCTTGTTTTAGTAGCTCAATCACATACTCGTGCTGATGCACACCTGGCGGCACAATCACGAACTTGTCAAACGCAAGTTTGCGATTCGGTGGGCAAAGCAGCAGCAGCTCTTCGAGGTTCTTCATGATTGTGTTGGTGCAGGACCCACCATTGTGGTCCAAACAAATCACGCGCCGGGTACTGCGCGACGAGCCCATGTGGTGCTGGATCTGTTCGAAGAGCGCCAGTCTCGCCAATAAATAATTTTCCTCGTCTTCCTTGTTCCCGTCCGAAGCCAGCGAGAGAGCTTGCTGAATGCTCTCGTCGTCAACGCACACCATGAAAATGTTGGAGATCACGCTACTGCCACTCAGTTTGTGCGAAAGTGTGGCCTCAGGCTTTCCAAAAGGCGACGTCATTGTGATCGAACGCTGGTTCTGGGCGAGCACAGCGACCCCCAAGCGCGCTTTGATCGTGACCCGGTGCTCGCCTGAGAGGGGAATCCGATTCGCCCTCACGTCTTCCAGTAGATCGTTCGAGTAGTAGGCGCTGACGTCTTGTCGTGTCGAGATCGTCACGTGCGGGATCTTGTTGCGCAGTTTCAGCGATAACTCATCCGCAAGCTCGACTCGAAGCGTCTGGCCACGCTCGTCCTGGACGAGCTCCGTGACGGTGACTGCGACTTCCTTCCCAATTTCCACATTGCGGACGTACGCTTTCGTTGGGCGATAGAAAATCGTCACGTGTTCTGCAAACACGTTCGCGTGGATCGGCGGAAACAAGTTCAGCAACTTGGCGCGCTCTTCAGAGCTGATGAAGAGTCCAACGTACACGATGCTGCTCGCAGGACTTCGTGAAATTGGGTTCTTATTGATCATCGCGTGCTCAAACTGCGGCGTGAACGACAACGCAGACGGATCGCTTTCCCAGCGAAGGTACATCTGGATCACCTTTGGGAGCGACACACCATGCGAGTTCCGCTTCGCCATCTGGATGCACGTCGTGAGGTCGGAACAATGCATTTCCAGTACCTGCACGCGACAGCCACTCGATCGCGCATGATCCGCGTAGTGTTCGTACTCCCACAGTTGCGTGTGCGTGTTGTCGACAACGAGGATGTTCGCGGCGTTCTTCTTGCGCAGCGCGTCGTCGAACTGTTGCTTGCAGGTGTCGTGCGCCTTGCCGATGCTTTTCGCATCAAAGACGTACCCACGCGGGCCAATGAAGAAGCGGTCCGCTGAGAAGATTTCGTACGAGACACTAGCAGAGTTCATCTTACAGATCGCGGCAATCTCTTTCCCAAAAGTGCTCTTCCCGCTTCCTGGGATGCCTCGAAGGATCACAACTGCAGGTCTCCTGGTCTTGGCGCTTTGCTTTAGCAGCTCTTCGACAAGAGGGACCAGAGTCGGGTATCGAAGACTTGCTGCTGGTACTGATTCTGATTCGGAACTGGACGCCACTCTTGGGATCACTGCTGGCAATCGGGTACTCTGGACGATCGCGCGGGTATTCCCTAATTGTTCTTGGACCACGATCTGATTCCATGGCATCACCCCGGACCATTCAAGTCGCTGCGCTTCGCCAGGTTGGAAAGGCGTTGCTCTTGAAAATGCCGACGCAAGCGCGACGCGTGTGCTGCCGCGCACCGGCAAGAGCGGTCGGCCGTAGATACCTGCGCTTCGCAGTTGAAGCAGCAACTCGTTCGTGAACGTCCACAGAATGTCGTCTGCAACTGGCGAGAACGAGAGCTCGTACGACCACTCCATCAATCTGGTATCACAGGATACACGCGCGCGGCTTTCCAGCATTGCTTCAGCTTCTTGTCCGGTCGTGTGGTTCACTCGCGTGGGTCGTCGCAGTCCTGCAACAGCGCGCTGGAACTCAATGAGCTCCTCCCAATCATTTAACCCAAACACCGCCAGAGGAATTGTCTTGACTGCTGTGTTATTACTCTCAGACGCATCTTGGTCAGGGTCCTTCAATAGCTCTTCAAACTCGCGCACATGGATCTTCAAGGCGTCGATCTTGTCCACATCCAGGTGCAAACTGACCGTGTACTGCACATTACTGCTCTGGATCATGTTGCGGATCTCCTGGTCGCTCAGGTCCGCCACTTGTGGTCGTCTACCGCCGCGTCGTCCAGATCCACCCGTGTGGCTCAGACCAGGTCGTCCTCCACCGCGTGGTGCACCGCCTCTCCTTGCATCTGCACCGTCAGCTGCTCCAAAGCCATTGCTACCGCCAGCGCCGCCGCCACCGCCACTGGTCTGCGTGGAGAACCGACGGCCAGAGCCTCCACCGCTACTCGAGCCCTGACGTCGCAAGCCGCCTCCTCGACGCATTCGTCCTGGTGGAAATATACTGAGGGAGTTGTCAAAGAGCTGGCGTTTGAGATCTGCCAGCTGTAAGCTGAGCTGCGCGGTTGCCAGCAAATTGGCAAGTGCCATCAAACCAAGTCAAATCAAGGACGCGTTTGCGAGGACTCCTCCCTCTGACCTTCACTCACAACTTGTCGCACAGATGGGTGAATAGCGAGAAGGTTCACTTTTGCTCTCAACGACAGTCAATTGTCTGGACCGAAAACCGACAGGCTGGCTGGCATATTTCCGGATGAGATGCAGATGAAGACGCGATGCTTGCTGAATGGACTGGATGGACAAGAATATGTACCCACTCACCACTGCGCTTTGCATCTTGCTCTATGATGTATCGTTGCTCGCGAATTTAGCGGCATGAATGTGCGGTGTTGGACTCATCAGAACCCAGGGATTCCTGAATCTGTAGGTACATTTCTAAGATACAAAAGCTCAGTCACACTCACAGCACTCAGTTAGGCACAACGTTCATGTGATGGGGGTATTTAGCAATCTTTGATTTTGCCTACGAGTCGCGCGCAGTCACGGATGTGACGATGTCCTGGATCGTGCACATTGGCGGTCTATAGATCTCAGGCAGCAGCTTGCGCTGGATCGAGTTGAACGAGTACTTGTAGCGGCCGACGTTCTTCTTCGCGATCTCCATGCGGACGCCAAACTCGCGCATGATGTTGGCAACGCTCTTGACCTCATCTAGTGGCCCGTACTCGGTGGTGCTGCCAGATTCGATCTCCTCCAGCACATGGCGCTTGCGCTGCACCAACAGTCGTGCCTGCTCGAGCGTGGCGCTCATCGCCGTGCGGTCCTTACCAGACTTGCAGTAGGTCACACGCCCTCCATTCAGGCTTCGCACTGCATCACTCGCATGCAAGAGAATGCATGTGTTCTTCGACGACGAGCTCTCGCCTTCCACGCTCACTCGCAGGTTCCGCAAGATTTCATCCGGATGCGAGCCGACGCTGGTCTCGCAAATCGCCACACCACAAGACGTGAATCGGTTGTAGTACTCCACGATCGAACGAAAGCTCGTGCTGTTGATCTTGGACTGGATTGACACGCCTGAGTGACCCACCATGTTCGCCAGACTCTGCATTTCATTGATGCCCTGCGTGAAGAGCACCGATGTGACAGTGATCAACTCGCCCTGGCGAAGCGTCTCGGGCACCAACGCAAACTGCTCGGACGGAACAGGAACGCGGATCGTGTAGCCGACATGCTCACGCTTCTCCAGCACGACGCCAGGGACATTGCTCTCGAAAAGCTGGAACGCGAACGTTTCCAAGCACTTGATCGCCACCCACGCGTCTGAAAGCATACGCAGCTCTTTGCCGTGCGACGAAATCAAACTCTCCCACCCGATCAGGAAACCAACCTTCGCCATCTGATCCAGCACGTTGGTGTTGTGTTCCTGGAGGCACAAGTCCAGCTCTGCGATGAAGCACGTGACAAGCCCACTCACGGACTGCGACACCGCCACGCTCTTTCGCAAGTAGTACTCGGTTCGCAGCATCTCCAAGCGACACAAAACTCGCACAGCGTAGTTGATAGACGTCGTCGGATCGATCCCGTCTTCTGCCTCCGTTCGAAGCGGAGGGTATTTCACCTCGCCCGACTTTGCATATCCGTCTTCTGCATTTGGCTGCTCCTTCGGTTTTGTTGGTTTCTTCGCAGGCAGATGTTTCTTGGCAGCTTTTGCGCCCGCAACAGCTCGCGCAGCCATGGTGGAGTACTTCTTTGGCGCAGCTTTCTTGGGAGCACCATCACTGTCTGATGAAACGATTGCGGCTGCTGAGTCAATCGAGAGAGAATCGGATTCCGTTCCTGCGTCTTCTTCACTGTCATCCAGCTCGTCTTGGATTGAGCCGAAGACAAAATCGGCTGAGTCTTCGGGAACAAATGAGTTGTCATTCACACTCGACGTCATGATGCGAGGTGTGCATTTGTCCAAAATCCCCTGCAGACGGTGGATCTCTAGTTCCATCTCACGAAGACCATACTCTGATAAGCCCATAGCATGGGCTGTCGGCGCGCCACAGGTGATCGTCGCATGAGTCTCTGGGAGCATTGCACGCTCCTGGATGGATAAGTTTGCCTGTGACATAGGCGATGGAGCTGGAGCTGGAGCCGGAGCCGGAGCTGATGTAGATGGTGGTGATGAATGGGCATTCGAAAAGCCCAAACCAAGCAAATCTTCGGTTGAAGCCTGCTGGTTCACTTGTGCTTGCGTTGATGGTGTAGCAGCATTTCTTGGTTGATTCGCTAGCGACGCGAAGTTTCGGTAGATGCGGAAGTAGGAAACATGAAGATTCGTGGGGATGCTCTGCACATCGGCGCGCTTCTTGTCTTGACTCGACTTAAACGTCTGCTTCTGCGCTAGCAAGTTCTCGCTCAATCGAATCATATCGGTCACTTCGGAGATCTGGCGCTGCAAATTCATCACGTGCGGGTACAAAAACTCGAGCGGCATCTCGTTTTCAAGCGGATTCGAGGTAGATGGAGGAGCACAGTCTGCTGCCAGTCTCTGTGTGCGAGGCTCAGCAGCAACTTGTACACCATCCCCCTGTCGTGCACCTTCATCCCCACTTCCTTGCTCAGACGAGACTATTGGGTTCGCCAGAAGAATGTTTAGTCGGAGCTGGATTTGTCCGTAGACTTCGTCAGTCGTTGGAGATCGGACGTCGAACCAGTCGACGAGAGTCAATGATGTCACGGTTTGGCGACTTCCTTTCGGCGAAAGCAAATTTGGCTCGTCTCCGCCATCACTGACAACCTTCTGTTCGATCGTCATGGAGTTGCGGACACTCTGAAGCGGGAGTAACACCTCACCAATCAGCTCGTTCTCGATACCGGTCATGTACGCGTAGCTTTCGTTGTATACCTCAAAGCGTAGCCAGCCTGTAAGTTCATTGCCTTCGCTTTGCAGCACATTCGGACGATAGAAGAGGAACTGCTTCAGCGTGTTGACAGAAGACACGTCCACGCGACTCGGCAACGACGCGGAGACGAACATCTTCGTGCTTGGCTTCCCGTGCTGGCACTTTGACGTGTACTTGTTTGACGACCACACGGGATTCCCAGTGTCGTACTCGGTGTTGGTTTTCCCGACCATGAATTCTTGTGGTCCGCTGGTTCCATCAGAGTACTTCACAACGACGAACGGGTTCACGGCACCACTGGTGTCGCCTGCACCAGCCGACAAGTCCCCTCTTCCTGAGCTTCCGCCGCCGCCAGGTCCACCCCACTTGCCTGCTTGTGTTTTCAGACGATTCATAATCCCACCACGACCGGCGATCGAGAACGTCGAGGGGCGTGATCCTGCAATCGAACCGTCCATAGCGCCACCGTTGCTTGAGGCTGCGGTAAGACTCCGTGCACAGATCACCTGCACGCGGTAAACATCGTGGCCAAAGTTCAGCGCCTCGGCGTCGTCCTCGAAGTGCCGGCTCTTCTTCCGGTTGTAGTTGTACCGCGCTTTCCACTCTTCATGCATCTGGTTCAGCTCATAATGACATACCGTCATGAGCTGTAGCGGGATCTTCACGCTAAAATCAACCTCTGCCGCTTCTTCGATCGCCAGTTTCGCGGCAGCAGCCTGTACGTGTTCCTGCTCTTCGCGCATCATTGGATAAAACAGGTACGTTCGGAAAGCGTTGTTTTGCTCCTGGAAAAGCGGATGCTTCTGTGGCTGGATGTTCACAAACCGAATGACGACAGTGGCGCCTTCAAACACAGTCGAGTGGACGGGCAACGTCATCTTCTGCTGGTAGTTGCCGCTCGTTGCGATCGTGTACATTTCCTGGAACGACGTCTGCGCATAGCCAAACGTCTGGCTGTTCTTGTTCGTGTTCTGGCTTTCGTCAGGGATCATGACCATGATCTGCACATGACGGTCGAATTCCGCTGGCGATTGACATCGGATGTTGAAGCCGACCGAGAATTGCGGGTTGCGGCTTTTCTTGCGCTCGCTCCAGTAACTTTCACTGGCGAGCGCATTCGATGGCGTCACTGCCAGCGAGTCGCTGTGAGCACCAGCGTTCACCGGGAGCTCCCTGGATACGCGCACTTCGACATTCACGTCCGTCGCAGGCTTGGAGCGCGGTGACCTGGCTTTCCCGCCGGTGTTCTGTGAAAACATGTTGAGCGCGCCGCGCACGAGCGTCTGTGCGGTTCGCGCAGAGGAACTCGCGACGAGACTACCGTCGATACCCGTGCACGACACGAAAAAGTGCAGATCCAAACGCTCTGGTTCTGGCAGCTGCAGCACTTCAACTGACGGGGTCGTATCCGCGACGGATGACGCTGAAGAAGAAGGCGCGCTTGGTACAGCCGGAGCAACCTCAGGTTTAGGCGCGGGTGCTGGAGCGTCATGAAGTCGCAGATCAGAGAAGTAGAGAAGGTTGTCGCCACTTCCGCTCACAGCACCACCAGTACCACCGCCACCTGCATACGCTGCACTCACCGCCATCGTCACGGGTGGAGGCGGAACGCGCGGCGAGTCGTCGTCAAATTCCATGAGGTTGGGGCTTGTCGCCGTCTTTCGGTGCGCCATCGTTTGGTCGTCTCTTGTCTCTCGTTCTGCTTCGCTTGACTCAGTGAGAGGGAGATGGATGAGTGAAGATGGGGGGATACACACACACACGTGAACGCACACGTCGACGCAGTAAGATGCTCAGCTGCTCGCTCACACACGAAGGCTCGCAGGACGGACGCTCGCAAAGCCCTTCTCTGCTTCCCAGGTGTGGTCGGATACGCTTTTGCGGTCTGACGACGACAGCAAGAAAGCTGTTTCTGTTTTGGAGACAACGCTGATTTTTATATGCGGGTTTGTATGTGGGGTTTCTCTTTTGAGCGCAATTGCGGAATTGGAGTCGAGAGAGTGATTGTCACGACAGGGGAAAGGAGCAGCGCTTATTTCTCTGATTTCGTATTTCATCTGTAGATTATTAAGAGTACAAAACTAGACAATACTTTATCAAACGAAGGTCTAGGGATTTATATTTTAGATGTCTATATCCATTTATGAATTTGCATAGAGCCTTTTTGATGTCAGTCTTCTCGAGTGACAGTGGCACGAAAGGCTATCAGTGGCACTATTTTGAAATGAGTTAGTTGAAGCCGCCAGAAGCTCAACACGTGGACCATGCGTGCTTGCTGGCGGCCAAAGCTCCTTGACAGCGGGCGGAGTGAGCACGGGAAACACGCACGATTATAAAGAAGAAGATCGCGATGTCGCGCTGTGTTTCAATTGAATTATCTCTTTCCACGCTGTTGTCAGAACAACAGAGATCCACGCAATCAAACTCTTTTCTCTTTCTCTCAATGGCGACGTCACCGCCCGTCATGCAAAAAACAAACTCATGAACGTGGGGGGGAGTGCATGGCTTATTCAACGCTGACGAACTCGTCCTCTGGGAGCTCGCCGCTCTCCGTGATCGTCACCTTCTGGCTCGGGGTGCCGCTCTGTGAGCCGACCGCCTCGATGGCCTTGAGCACGTCCATGCCTTCCACGACGCGACCGAACACGACATGGCGGCCGTCCAACCACGAGGTCTTGACCGTGCAGATGAAGAACTGACTGCCGTTCGTGTTCGCGCCGGCGTTCGCCATGCTGAGCACGCCTGGACCAGTGTGCTTACTGTACATTTAAGGTAGAAATAAAGAGGGAGATTTAGACTCAAAGATCGCATATCCATCCACATCACAAGTTTTGTATTGTGTACGTACAGCTTGAAGTTCTCGTCCGCGAACTTCTCGCCGTAGATGCTCTCACCGCCCATGCCATTGCCGTCCGTGAAGTCACCCTGTTAATTCACACCATGCACAAATCCATGGGTTAGACAACTTCTACCATACACTTGTCGTCAAATAGATAGAGGTTGATAGACGTACGCCCTGGATCATGAAGTTCGGGATGATGCGGTGGAAGATGCTGTCTTTGAAGTGGAGTGGCTTGCCCTTCGTGCCCATGCCCTTCTCGCCCGTGCAGAGCGCGCGGAAGTTCTCGACCGTCTTCGGTACGGTCTTGCCGTAGAGCCCCATGACGATGCGACCCGCGGACTTGCCGCCGATGCTCACGTCGAAGAACACCTGGTTCGTGATCTTTGGGCCCTTGGCGGCGGCGTCGGCGGTCATCACCGCGACGGAAGCGACGAGCGCCACGACGAGCAAGAGCGCGGTCTTCACGCTCCACTTGGTCATCCTGCTGCTGATTAATTCCCCTCTCTTGCTTGCTTGGCAAAGATGCGAATGAGGAGCTTTCACTTGTTCCCAAGAAGGATCCAAAAGTTGGACAAATTTTGACCTTTTAATTTAGGCACCCTTGTAAAAAGCATATAAAACGTATCAAAAAGGTATTTCCCGTTTGATATAAAGTATAATCAAGGTTTTTTGTAATATTTATTATAAAAATATTTACATATTAATAAGGTGTTTATAGTGTAAATAAAGACGCCAAGTTGAATGAGAGAGGAAACACGTGGCCTGAAACGGCGTAATTACAGGTCACAACGTAAAAAAGCATGCTGGGCATGTCCACCGTAAATCGCATAATAATTATACGCACGTGCTTTCTGCAACAGACACGAGATGCCATGCGCATGATGCCAAATGCCCCGTTCGTAGACTCGCTTTCAGGATACACCACACAACATTCGGTTCAGTTATATTGATTGTAGCGCGTCTGCCAACACATTGGAGCTGAGTCCTACAACACCAAGTGGCGAGCAGCAAAGCACAACTCAAGAAGACATCTATCTATACAGCAGAGGAGAAAGCAACGAAGTCAACTTCGTATTCCACTTCGAGAGCAAACCCGAAAAAAATCAAATGTTCTTCAAAGTAAACGATACACAGTGGCAACGCTGGTCAAGGACATTGGGGCTCTCAAGGCACCGTTCGTGTCGCACTCTTCACAGAGACCCCGGCATCTAAGGCTTGTTCTTCGGAGGGTGAAAGATGTTGTTCACCCTCTGCTTCGCCAACACCGCTTGCTGGCTAATTGAGGTGTCTCCCTAGATGCCCAAATTTCCCTCTATGGCTGAGAGCTGCGTCTTGTCGCCTTTAGTAGCAGCCGCCTTTGCCTCCATCAACCCAGGTTTCGCCGCCTTCTTCTTGCTTAGCTTCGCCTTCAATGCTGCGAGTTCGCTGAAGACGTTCTTCGACTCCATCGCAGCGTTGGCGTGCTTGGATTTCTTCACGCGGTCTTTCGAGTGGTTCTCATCATGGGACTTCAACGCGGCGATAACAGCGGGAATATCGATCATTCCGTCCTTCATGGGCACCGGCAGCTTGGGCTCTCCGCTGGAGTAGTCTCGTTCGCCTCCATGTTTCTTTGCTGGCTTGGGCTCGTCGTGCACACTTCGAGCTTCCATCGCAGAATGAGTTGCGCTGACCGCTTTATGCGCTTTCGAGTGGTGTATCGTCATTGCGCCACGCAAGTTGCGCTCATTAACAGCAGCATTGGCATCAACGGTGAGCGCAACAAGTGCAAGGATCGCGGCGCCGAGCACTTTCATCTTCGCTGGAGTAGTATTGGATTGCTTGCTGCTTGTCGCGGAAGACTGGGGTTGCTCTTCGGATAGATGAGATTTGGAAATGAAGACCCGAGTTACTGGCACTCCATTGAGTCCCCTTCGAGTGTCCAAGCTTTCCCCATGAGAGGACGCTGGGACACCACCACGCTGTGACTCGACACATTCAAGCCGGCGACGCTCTGGAGTCGCTGCCCACCGCACATTCTAAGCCAAGGAGTGACGCTTGAGAAGACGAAGAGGCAGTTACTCCGTCGTCAATGATCGAAAAGGTGACTATCCGTCCCAAATGTTGACGCGGTGCTTTTCATTACCAGCTGAGCTAGCAGTTCATAGATTCGATCTCTCCCCATGGTGAATTTGACTTTGCGCATGGAACGTACGCTTTACGATGTCATCGTCTGGGATCGATAGGACCAAGCCTTACATACATGTGGAAGTGTGTTGCATTTGAAGAAGGACTCAGTGGAGTAGCGAAGAAAATGAGGGGCATCAAGCAACAACGCATAAGAAGTACTGGTGTGTGTGTTTTAATCCTTCTTCCTGGAAAACATGCAACTTGGACAAGAGCGCTCGCTGCGTAGACATTGCCGCAGCTTTCAGAGCTCAGTGTTGAGGAACTGAGGCAGCTACACCGCAGAACTTACCTACTTCACCGAGTTGAGCCCTGTGACTTGTTCTTCGTTCAAAGACCCTTCTTGCCCTTCTTGCCCTTCTTGCCCTTCTTCCCCTTCTTCCCCTTCTTCCCCTTGACGGACTTCTGGTTGTGAAGCTGACTCTCAAACGCCGTGCCTTCGCTGGCGAAGTTGTTGTTGGACTTTGTCGAGGTTGCGTGCTGCGAGTTGCTGGCATCAGCGATGGCAGCCTCAGCCTGCGCCTCCTTGTTGTACTGCGGCGGGTCGATTTCGTTCGCGCGATCCAGCTGCTCAAAGTAGTCTTGAAGAGAATCGCTTGCGTCCATCGTAGCGCCACGCTCGCCGCCAATTGCTTGCGGCACAGAGTCAGACTGCTGACCGTTTCCGAGAGGTCCCTCAGGTCCCCTCTCTACGCCGTCGGACACACTCGTCGTGGCCTCCGCGATCGGCACCTCGTCTTCGCTGGGAGTAGGCAGCTCCTCCATACTGGACTTCTTCCCCGCCTTGTGGTGCACTTCTTTCCGTTTGGGCTTGACGTGGGACTCCATCGCCGCCTGGTGTTGTGCCTTGTAGGTAGAGGCAACAGCACCTGCTTGAGCCTCCATGTTGTGCTTGGGCATCTTAGCTTGCTTCGCGCGTTCTTTCAGCTTTTTAGTGTAGTCCTGGAACGAACCGCGTGCCTCCATCGTGGAGTGGCGCGCATAGGACGCCCTGTGCGCTCCTGAGTGGTACATCTCCACTGCGCCGCGCAAATTGCGCTCTTCAGGAGTGGCTGCGTGGGTACCGGTGGCGAGGACAGCAAGCGCAAGCATCGCGAGGGTGAGCACCTTCATTTTGTCGTTGGGGGAATCGGTCGGTTTGCTAGTTGTCTTAGTCGGCTGGTGTGGTGCGTGCAGATCAGAGCAGATTGAGAAATGAGGGCCAGCGAAATCCGGCGCCTGGGATAGTCCCTGCGCGCAGATTCCCCTTCCGAGGAGACGCTGGTCCCAACGCTCGCTAAGAGATGTCAACAACAGCGGCTAATTTCCTGGCATCTTGGAGGGAAACCCCCCGCGTGAGCCGACGCCTTGTAGTCGACCTCCGCCGCTCATCCGGAGTGACGCCTCCGAGCAGTCGCTCGCCTCAGGAGAACCTCTTGCATCTTCTTTGGGAGAAAATGTGTTTCTTGATTCGAGCCGATTCGGAAGGCCAACATTCAAGACAGAATCAACCAAGGAGCCAGCCACTTCCCGATTGAAAATGAGAGTAGGTCCAGCTCTTCTTCTCCAACTCGTTCCGAGTGCTTCATGCTGAAAGGGGTATACCCCAACTACGTATACACTGGCCAAACGAGAAGATTTGCTTTCAAAGTAGTTTTGAAGAAGAACACTCATCTTCGTCAGAACCTTCAAACTTACTTCCCTGCAATTTATTTGCTTTTCAGAACGAATCCCTTCGCGAAATGTGAACAGTCACAGAGAAAAAAGCAATTCTCCGTGCGTTGATTGGCCAAAATGGGTGGAGAGCATAACGAACAAAGCATGGTGCCGTGGTTTTTGATTCGAGTTCCAGCAGTGGACTGTAACATTACACCCGTTTTTGACCAAAATGTGAGCACGGTACACCGGTATACCGTGTTCTCCTTCGAGATCTGGATCTTTTCAGTTCGTGACCTCTCTCACTCACTCAAGAGCCACACGAATGAAACGAATGAGCGGTGGGCAGCGATTTTCGAGAGTCGACCTCTGAATGGGAGCTCTCTTGCACGGAGATCCAGGCTCTCGAGGTTGCACACCCAAACGTCCGCTTTCACCACTCTCACTCACTCCTCTCAGACATTTTGAGAGCGGCAAGTTTCAATATACCTCACTCCTCGCACTTTATGTGCACATCCATGATCGATCGAGTTGCTCAAAACTGCCGAAGAAAGCATGTGCGGACAAAGGACGAAGAACGCGAGTTGAACACTTTCATTTGGAAGGAGCAATCGGCGGCACTGGTGTTGCGTGGATTAAGGAAAGCAACAATGTAAAGCTACGTGATGTTCTTCAAAAGGGACTGGCGAATCGAACCGAAGGACTTGATACTATGTCAACATCACCACCAGGTACACGCTCGCTCCCAGTTGGTAGTACTTACTGGTTCTTTCTCTTCTTCGCCTCCATGTTCGACTTATTTGTCTTCTTCTTGCTCAGCTTCTTGTTTAGCGCCGAGATCTCATTGAAGATGTTCTCCGACTCAATCGCAGGGGTCGTCGAGTGTCACAAGATGGAGGTGTTGATTGCTACTTCAATAGAAGGACAGCCTGGTTCAGGTTGAGTTAAATGCAGAGGTGTTGTGCACTGATTCTTGGGGACAATCAGAAGTCATCACATCACCATAGACAGAGCTAGGAGCTACCTACCTAGCACGCATGCATGCTTGGAGCCTAGTGAGAAGCTGAGCGAACAATGCGACACCAGCATTTACAGGAAGACACTTACCAAGTAGACAACGGGTATCGCGCGCATGCAGAGCTAAATAGGCATACTACTTACTGATTCTTTCCGTTCTTCACCTCCATGAGGGCCGGCTTCGCGTTCTTTTTCGTCCTCATGCGCTCCATCGCCTTCGTGAGCTTGTCATGGAATGACTCCATTGAAGTGTGCTGCTGTTGGTGGTTTGCCGCCTGGCGATGCTGGTGACGCGCCTCCATGACCGCCTGGTGGTGCTGGTTGTTGTTCACCGCCTGGTGTTGCTGGCGGCGAGCCTCCATGGCAGCGTGCTGCTAGTTTGCCTTGTGTGCCTCGAGTGCTGGGCGCTTCGCAGCCTGGTGTTGCTGGAAACGAGCCTCCATCACACCCTGGTGGTGGTTGTTCGCGGCCTGGTGTTACTGGTGCTGCTGAGCCACTTTGCGTGCCTCGAGTTCAGCCGCTTGGTGGTTCGCCGCTTGGTGGTTCGTCATCGCACTGCGCAAGTTGCGCTCTTGCGCTACATCAGCGCCAGCAAGTGCGGCAAGCGCGACCAGCGCAAACGTTGCGAAGCTGAGGACCTTCATTGCTGCTGATGGAATTGGGGGAGACTCGGGGCTTGGTCTTTGGTTGTTGGCGCGGTGGTGTGCTGCGAAGCGAGGAGATCGGGGAATGAGGCGTGCTTTTCAACTTCCACCACACTTGACCAAATACACACACACACACACACACACACACTGATCACCGCTTCACGAACGAGGTTTCCCTAGAAGCCGCCTTGTCAGCGCGTCTACTTGCGTGTGGAAATGCGTCTACGCCATCCAAATACAACTTAGCACATCGACTACGACGCTCTGCAGGCTCCCTCCACCGCTCGTCGGCGGTTTGAGGTGACTTTTCAGCTGGTAAGACGATCTTCTAGGGAAAACAACACAGATCACACGTGAGAATCAGTCGTAAAAAGATCGCACACGAAGGCGCTTTGAGCTCCATGAAGATTCCCACAAGCGACAAACGCTGAACAACCAATAGGGCAGGACTTTTCGACAATATTGTCGAGACAGTCACGATGAGAGAGAGAGAGTGGACGTGACTCTCTCTCCTGTTCATTCGTTCACGAACGCACTCGCTTCACGCCCGCTCATGATTTGATACCGTCAGGCGATTTGGTACAGCAAGAGTGACAAAAGAGTTTTCAAAGTTCTATATAAACGGTAATCAAAAAAATACGACGTCGGACGATCTAATACCTAAATGACGGAGACGAACGCAAAAGAGAAGGAGCGACTCGCGCATGCAAACTGCGCATGAGAGAGGCAACATGGGACACGTCTACAACTCATCCTTCTCGTCCTCGGCCGCAGCGAACTCGTCCTCTTCAGTGCCAGCGGCAGGCGCCGCGACAGTCTCGACAGGCTCGGCCTGGGCTTCAAACGCATCCGCGGTTTCGTCCGTGGTCTTTGGCACGACGTTCTCCATGAACACGCCCGAGAACGACGGCAGCTTGATCGACGTTGGGTATTCGCCACCGTAGTGGATCGTCAGCTTCGCTGGCACTTCCTCGCCGACGTTGCCGAACTCCTTTGGCGTCGCGACACCGATCGACACGCGCAGCTGGTGCTTGTGCTTCAGCACATACGAGATCGGCTCAAACTTCAGCACGGCTTCGTACACTTCGTTCGCCTTGATCTCGCGCGAGTCCTTCTTCAAGAACGACTGCACCGACGAGTCCTTGTTGATCGTCTTGTGCACCGGGTTCAGCACGGCTTCCGTGATGTACGTCATACCGCGACGCTTGTTCTCGTTCTTGAACGGCAACTGGTAGTCGACATCTTCCAAGAACGCCACCAAGTTCACGTTCGGCTTGTCCACAGAGAAAAACAAGCGCAGCTCGACTTCACCCGTGATTTCGGTCAACGGGAGCTCAGGAGTCTGGAACACCGCGTACTGCTCCTCCATCTGCTGACGGTCGTTGTAGTAGAACGGACGGATGCCGAACAAGTGGTTGATCATGTTCCAGCGCGACTCGACGTCGTAGAGCGGCTTGTGCACAACGTCAATCGAGAGCTCGCCCGATGGCATCGCCACTTCTTCAATCGCCTGGTTTGGACCAAAGTAGAACACCTGGTCGCTCAAGTGCGCTGGTGGCCACGTCACCGCCGACTTCCACTTGCTGTGCACAACCGTGTAGTAGTGGATCGGCTCCTCTTCCTCCACCTTCGCGAACTTCTTACGGTTCTCGTACATGTGGTGGTCGAAGAAACGACTGATCTCGTCCACGTGATAGAAGCACTTTTGCTTCGAGGTCGCAAACGGGTCCGAGTTGTCCACACCAGCGTGGCTCCATGGACCGAGCGTGAGGCGGTGGTTGAATGGGTCCGTGTTGGCATCTTCCGGGAGCTTTGGCAAGAGCGCCGCGACGTCCTTGTCGAGCGTGTTGGTCAAGTACTGGAAGAGCAGGATCGACGAGCGCGCGACGCCCATGTCGTAGTAGCCGCCGAACGAGTGGATCGAGACACCCGAGGACGCGATGTCGCCCAAGTGGCGCAGGATGTCGAGCTCCTCGAACGTGACGCCCACACTCTTGAGCTTGTCGTCGCGGAACTTCAGATCCAAGAGCTCGTTCGTGAGGTTCGGGTTGTTGGCGTGCTGCGCAATGTAGTTCTTGAACTTGGCGACGTTGTCATCCACAGGGTAGATGTTGCCACCAAAGTAATTCATCATGATGCGCGGCTTCAGCGTCGGGATCTCACGCCAGCGGATTTGGCGGTCCGTGTCGTACGTGAACGACGAGTAGCTCTCCAACGCCTTGCGGTTCTTCACACCGCCAGGGTAGAACGCACTGCGGTAGAGGTCCACTGGCGCGCCGTTCAACGAGACCGCCTTGAGCGCAGGGTGCTTCGAGGCAGCGAGCAGCAGCGCACCGACACCTTCGAGGCCGTGGCCGATCGCAGCGACCTTGCCGTTCGACCAAGGCTGCTTCGTGATCCACTCAATGATCTCGTAGCCATCCTCAATCTCTTGGTCGGCAAAGTCGTGTTTCTTCGCGCCAGCCGAAGCGCCCGTGCCACGCACGTCCACGGCAACCCACGCGTAGCCATTCGTGACGAAACGGTTCACGTAGATGTTCGTGCGCGGGTTCGTGAACTTCTTCTCGTACTGCGTGAAGAGCGAGAATGGGAAGTCGAGCGTGTAGCCGCGTCCGTGGCGGGTCGCGTACAAAATCGTCGGCACGGTCTGGTTCTTCTTGACAATGTAGTCTGCGACGTAGGTGTCGACCGCGAGGTCGACGCCGTCCTTCATCGCGACGTACTGCGTGTTGTAGTGCGTGTCCTTCGGGTTGAAGTAGCGCAGCGACTCGTAGCGCTTGCCGATCCAGCTGTTGTCGTTTACGTCGAGGCCGCAGGAGACTGGCTCCTCCTTGCCCGTGAAGTAGTCGGTCGCCTTCGTGGCCACGGTGAGCGTCACCATGGAGATAAACGCGCTCTTCATGTAGTGCTTGGCGTTGCTGGAGGCGGCGGTGCGGCGCTCCGTCGTGGCGGCGTCCACCACTTCGGGGGCTTCATCCACCATCTTGCAGTGTTGTTGTGGCGGCGGTGGGGCTTGCGGGAGGCTTGTGGCTCTGGCGGCGCAGAATGCGGAATGGCAGCATGCGCGTGCGGGGCGGGCGGGCCTTGTTGCGCGTGCGCGTGCTTGTCAAAAGAGGGAAGGCGAGGGCAAAAAGGGAGATGATGATCCCCTGTCGAAGACGATACAGATGGCGGGAACGCATTAGTGAGGGTTTGGAAGCGTCAAACCCATCCTTTTCCTGAAAAGACTGCGCTTTTGGTTGCATAAGCGCAGTCTTTAGGAGATATCAGACGTGGACGCAGTTTTTGCGGGAGGATGTGTGGGAGTGCACACACGATCGATTTCTGAGCTTTTGAAAGTGACCTGAAAATTGTATACAATTTTTGAAATTCTTTTTTCCGAGGAACTTTTGAAAGTGCATATAAAACTCAAGTCACTTTCGAAACTCAGAAAACCAATTGTGGAAGGCGCATTTTTTGTGGTAAGGGGATGCGGCGCGACAGCCTCGCAGGGACAGAGAATCGACTTTTCAATACAAAAATCAAGCTTACCTTCAAAATCGCAGCGAAAAAGAAGCGACTTGTCGACGAGCGTTGTGTGAACGAAAGCGGGATGCGTCGACCGAGGTCTTCCCTCCGCTCTCTTTCACGAGGTACCAAAAACGACAAGACCTTCACATTCGGCAGCCCCCTCTCGCTTTGACGCTCTTTGGCTCTCGTTGCTTGTCGACCAACAGCTTCGACGGCAAAGCGTTGCTCCTGTTGCTGTTGGGACCGACGAGGCGCTCGTTGCCTTTCGAGGCATTGTCGAGCCGCATGTGTGCCTTCATGGCTTTTTACAATTAGGTTCACTAGGCACACACCGCGTTGTCTTCAGCACGGACTTGCAAACGAATACCGCACGCAAACACCATGCGTCTGTTGATGTAGGTATTCTGGGTGGCAAGCAATGGACCCTCGACAAAAAAGGAGATCTGACCTCTTTGATCAAACGATGACATCATTTCACTGGTTGGAAGCCCGTTCGCACACAACAGCAACTCTGAAATGGCTTCGTTTTTCCATGTCATGCGCGACGTTCGGCAAGGCTGTTTGTGCTGCCAGCGAGCGTCGTCCGTTCACACAACTACAGTGTCAACGACAGCGTTTCAACCACATGTGTAGACGTGTGTAAAGTCCAGAATTTGTCTTCAGTGCTCGTTGACTGGCGGTCAAAGTCGGAAATCTTTACAACCGTGCAACGCTTTAGCGACTTAAAAAGCACACACCTGATCTAGGATCCTAGGGATCGCGGCAAGGCAAGGCAAGAAGGCCATAAGCTGGGAAGACAAAGCCATGAGCGCCACCCGACCGTAGCTTATCAAGAGCACGAAGGCAGTCACAATTGCCATTGCACACCATGTAACAAAGAGATTCACTCCCTCTCATCCCATTTTTCGAGTAACGAAAGCCTCACACGACAACGACGATGCGCGGCTTTCGCTCTCCTCGTTGCCAAACAGCTGGCTCGTTTGGCTCATGATCGAACATGCAACACACGCCAGCTGGCCAAAGTGGCAACAGCGCAGCTGCCGTCGCCAGTTGTGTTCCTAACAGAAGTGTTTCGAGTCTGTTCTGTTATGTTTCATGTTTGGTTCGTTAGAAACCCGTTTCTTGTTTGCGTGAGTGCTGGTCCTGCCAGGTTACACATTTTGCTGAGAGAGCGTAACGAAGGTTACGGACACGGATAGGCGGCGTACCCCCTGCGCCCTCGCGATGTAACCACCACCCATTCTGTTCCCATCACAGACAAGCAAGCGAAGAAAAAGGCTCCCTTGATCGCAACCAGCAAGCACGCACCCTTCCCTTCCTTCACACGCACAAAGCCAAAGCGAAAGCAGCAGCAGCAGCGTGATCCCTCTCTCCCCCTTGCTTCTTCACACAGGAACTCTAGAGCTCCTTCACACCCCCAACAGCACTTCAACAACCAAACTCATCCATCATGGCGCGTCGCGGACAGCAGAAGAAGATGAACCTCGGCGAGTTCCTCGGCGACAACGTGGCGTACACGCCCGAGGCGGCGTTGCCGTCCGGCCCACGCATTCGCGCGGAGGGCGAGACCGACGACCGCTTCGGTGGACGTGGCGGCGGCGGCTACGGCGACCGTCGCGGCGGTGACCGCTTCGAGCGCGAGCCTTCGCGCAGCGACGAGTCCAGCCAGTGGCGTGGGGACCGTGGCGGAGACCGCTTCGGTGACCGTGGTGGTGACCGCTTCGGTGACCGTGGTGGTGACCGCTTCGGCGGTGGCCGCGCCGGCGGTGACCGTTTTGGCAGCCGTGATGACGGCGGCAGTTGGCGTGGCGGCGGCGGTGCCTCCGCCGGTCCATCCCGCTACGACCGTCCAAGCTACGAGTCTCGCGAGGAGGAGCGTCCATCGCACATGCGTCTGAACCTCCAGCGCCGCACGGGCGAGGGTGGTCCTTCGTCCCCACGTGCCAGCGGCGGTCTCCGCTCGGGTGGTGCTTCGGACGACAAGTTCGGCAGCGCCTTTGGATCACGCGGCGGTGCCTCGGGCAGTCGCTTCGGCAACGACCGTGACGACCGCTTCGGCGACGACCGTCGTGGAGGCGGCGGCTACTCGTCGTCGCGCTTCGGCCGCGATGACGCTCGCGACGACCGCTTCTCGAACTCGTTTGACAACATGCGCATGAACGACAACAAGCCACAGGACCGCAACGCAGCGCCAGCGGAGCCTGCCATCTCGGACAAGAAGGCGCGTGCCCAGCAGATGCGTGAGGAGCGCAAGAAGAAGGCGGAGGAGGAGCGTCTCGCCGCCGAGGAGGCCAAGCGCGTCGCTGCGGAGGAGAAGAAGAAGAAGGAGGAGGAGGCCGCGAAGCAGGCCGAGGCCGACCGCAAGATCATCAAGGAGGTGCTCGACAGCGGTAAGAAGGGCGACGCACTCGCTGCGGTCGCCAAGGACGTGTACAAGAAGCTCGGTCGCCCATCCGGCGCGGTTGTAGTGGAGGCCGTGACTGTCGCCGCCGAGGACGTTGCGAAGGCGAGCGCGAACTGGATCGCGCTCACGTCGTACGGCGCGCTACTCAAGTTGACGCTCGAAGGCACGGAGAAGGACAACCAGGTGAAGGCGCTGTACGCGCTGCAGGTGTTCCTGAACACGCACGACTTCCCAAAGGGCTTGCTCGAGAAGTGCTTCATGGCGTTGTATAGTTTGGACATCATCGAGGACGCGGCGTTCTTCGAGTACAAGTACGACGTGGACAGCGACGTGCCGGGCCGCATGAAGGCGATCATCCAGACCTCGACGTGGCTCACGTGGTTGGAGACTCCGGAGGAGGAGGACGAGGAGGAGGACGACGAATAGAGACTTGCACACAGACAGAGCAACGCAGCACGTGAGATGACTCGAAATATATGACGCTTTTTGTATTCGCAAGTGTGTTTGAGATCTCATCCTATTCGCTTCATGCTTGATGGTGGCGCAGCATGGCGAACAGCGCGCCATGCAGAGAGAGCAACATGCGTATTCGATGTTGCTTGAGATCTTTATCACGTCACACTCCTCATTTCCCATTTCGATTTTCATAGTCAACGCGTGTCATGTCACTATGGAGCAATACCAATTTGAGTGACCTGTCATTAGTGGAACCGGTACATATCAGATTACTGTTGGTATGAATCGGTTTATTCGGTTTGTTGCATATTCATCCAGCGAGTCTCGGGATTTGCATATCCTGTCCAATCCGTTTGTTTCACTGGAGAAAGGCGATCTGGATTAGAAAATGAACTCGCGATTCAATGGGAGAGCGTCGACACTGGTCTTTTCTTGGCGTTGACTAATTCTGTGTTCGTTCTGGGCAGCAGTCACAAAGCAAGCATCCAGTACAGTAGCTGTAGCAAGCGCACACGAGCTCAATACTGTTAGAATCGGGGAGTTTTCAAACAGCAACTTCCAATGAACACTGAGGAAGAATCACCCCTGTCTTACGCAGGACTCGGTGTGCTTGTGCTTTGTAAAGAAAAAAAGCGTCCACAGCACACTTGTTAGATGCACCCACCACTGATGTCAGTTGTGTGAGAAACAACTCGCGACATAATCACCATGTATATTCTCGCAGCTGCATCCTGCCAGTAAATAGTTTTCGAGCCTCTCAGAAATCAAAACCTCTGCATATATATATCATTGATAGATAACCTTCATATATTTATATGTGCTAGAGTTGAGTATACCGATGCACCAGTGATTTTGCTGTTTTTCTTTTTCGACCACTCCAATCAAATCTAATTCGCAGTCTCCAGCTGGTCGCCGAGAAGGACAAGAACAACGATTTTCCATCATCAAAAGGTTGAAGCCATCATCGCATTTCTATACATTCTCCAAGTCACTTGTCTCCTCAGCATGCCTGGATTTCCGTGTTGACACAAATACAGAATAGCCTGGAAAACCAGGTGGCTTCTTAGAAAACCGACTCACTCACTCGCAACAGCAAAGTCCCCCATCTGTTCTGAACTCTTTCGCATATCCGATCTGAACTTCCTGCTATGGAGCTTTCTATTGGAGCGATGGAGAACTACAGTATTGATATTGACTGCCAGTCTGTCTGCCAGTCTGTCTGTCTGTCGGTGCCATCGATCGATCATCTATCTCGCTAATAAGCGCCACTTTCGAATCCGCCGAGAAGACACAACAGAGCAGAGCGCTCTCCCTCCCTCTTAAAGAGACACAACAGACACTATGGTGATGTGGCGAACCGGTAGCGTCGCTGCCCTGACACTCGCGGCCGTCGTGATGACCGCCGTCCCGTCCTCTGTACAGGCCCAGGCAACCGCGACGACCACCACGACCTCTCGCATGAAGCCCGTGCGCGTGATCCAGGCGCGCGTGCAGGGCGACGAGCCAAGATGGGAGCCGGACCAGGGAACGTTCGTCTCGGCGTTTGGCAACACGTTTCCCGAGCGCTACCGCGCGGTCTTCGACTCGGTCAACCTCGCGAGCGTCGAAGGCGCGCTCATGTACGTGCAGGCGGAAGGTATCAATGTGGTCAACAACCCGGACTGCAAGCGCAAGAACAACATGCAGTATGTCGTATTCTACGAGCTGCACATCCTGCAACCGGACGCCGCGCTCGACGCCTACGACAGCGACGCGTCCACGATCCCCGAGTACAGTCCGTTCGTCGCGATGGACGGCGGCGCATGCACAAAAGCCGGCACCGATTACCCGCGGGAGTGCAAGGCGCTCTACGGCGGCGACAACGGTGCGACGAACAAGGTCGGGCCTGCCGTCGGCGCGAGCTTGCGCGACACGGACGTGCGCGCACCGTACCCGGACACGCTCTGGTACTCGTTCCCGAACAGCTGCGTCACGAAGATCTGGAATGAGAAGGACGCGGCGTGCCGCTCGCAGTATCCTGGCGGACTCTGCGCCTACGGCTCGCAGCCGGACGGCATCGTGTGTTCGTTCACCTACAAAACGCTCGGATACCTCAAGATTGACGACCTCGTGGGCATCACGGAGCTCACCAACTCGGTCACGGGCTTACCGTACGGGAACTACTCGGAGTTTTGTCAGGACAAGAACGGCCAGTTCGGTGGCGTCGAGTTCAGCGCGCCGGTCGATGGCGTCGCGAGCTCCGTGACCGCGATTCCGTTCTGGGACCAGCCGTACAAGAAGGACGCCTGCAGCGCGCGCGCGGCGTTCATGGTCGAGAAGTACAACAATCTCACTGCGCTGCCAGTAAACGCGCACATGACCAAGCTGCCGACGGTCGCCGCGCTGACGGCCGAGAACCCGCCGTGCTACGAGAACTCGAAGCGCTGCGCCGAGGCGCCATTCGGCTGCAAGCGCGAGCTCTTCTCGCAGATCTGTCGCATGTGCACGGAGGAGCAGGAAGGCTGCGTCAAGAAGAGCTACACGCTGGTGTAGAGAGTAGGCAACTTGTCGAGATGAGGGAGAAGAGGGTGATGCCGCGAGTTGAAAGGAAGTGCAACAGGTGATTGTGTTGGACATAGAGCTGAGGTGTTGTTGATCGGTACATCTGAATGGATAAATAACGTTAAGGTATGATATACAGAGAGCCCATCGTGTTCTTTCGAGTACATCCGGTCGAGTGTGCTTCGTCGCTTCAGCCAGAATGACTACTACTAGGCAACTGGGAGCCTCTTCTCGAAACTGTGTGCAGTCAATTGGTGACGAGTCAAGTCTGCGGGGACACCAACCAACCAATTGGTCGTTCGCCTCCTTCTCAGTTCCTTTATCGACCTGTTGCGATCTTTCCTTCCGCCTCCTCTCGTTCGATGCTTTGGCTCTGACCAACATACAAACAGAGGAGAAGGACCTCGACGAGTCAGGGCGAGCCATTTCCGATTTCCCTCACTCCCGCGCATTTCCAAGTCTTCCCAAAGCAGCGCGAACATCGCTTCTCATCTCTCTGTAGAGTATCCAGGGTTTGTCTTTCTCACAGCTATCCCCACACAAAGCGCGATGCGAGTCGCTGGGACTTTTCGACTCTTTGTCTTTGCGATGGCGATGCTCGCAGCTACTTGTCCCGTCGTCGAGGCCGAGTACGAAGACCACACGAAGCTCTACAACGAGATCAAGACCCGCAAAGCCAACGACTGGGAGTTCCGCTCTTACATGGCGGCAGCGACAATGCTCGAGGCGCGCAAGAGCGAGATGCGCGATGCATCCGTGCGCGAGACCGAGAGGATGATCCTCTCTGTCTCGCGCAGGCCAAGGTTGCGAAGAGGAACAAAGTCAAAATGCCGGGGGCGATATAGAGTCGGAAGCTTCACCACAAGGACTAAGTATCCGCATCCGTACACGAGAGTTCTGTCGTCCACCTCAGAGTAGGCTGTCCGCAGCGTTTCAGATAGACCACCACCCCGCGTAAAGTCAATAGCAGCTCTCATCGCAGTTTCGTAAGATTTCTTTTTTCCAGGCAGCTTGCCACTCAGGCTACTATTGGTTCTCACGTACGTGCTCGGAAGGTATCAACGTAGCACCAACGATAGCTGAAGAATCGTGTAAGGGATCCTTGGAGGGCGGAGAGGCAACTGGAGGTTACAGCAACGAGCTTGATAAAAAGATTTGCTGCCTCAACGAGATTGATCCGTCAGTCCCTTGCGAATTGGTGTACTCTCCTGGGAACGCTTTTGCTTTTTTCCGGAGTAGGAAGGAACAACTTTCGAGATCCATTCCGTCCGTGACTCAAGACTAGATTCAAGCCTCAAGACCAAAGACTCAAGTCCAAGCGCAAGCCTCCGACCCTGGCTGCTCCTCCGCACTGAATGAACTTCTATTTGCTTCATATTCCTGTGGAGGCAGGACGAAGATTAGGAGGAATGGGCGGTGCAGGTCGCCCCCAACGCCTTCTCGCTGTTCTTCTTCGACGCAGGAGCGGTGGGGAGCGCCCCCGAGTCATCGTCCTCACCTCTCATGCATGGATGCGAGTAGCATGCGAAGCAGGGCGAAGGCAGCGACCGTCTCACCAAGCTCGCGAACGCTGGCTCGGCCTATTTTGGAGCCAAGTACAACGTCCGGCAGGAAAAGAAGCACAAGAAACGCTAACTCCAACACACGCGGTACGTTATCAGGCGTCAAGTCAAACGTGGAGTAGTAATTCCCAACTGATAGCGCTGTACGCTGTTGAAGTACTGATAACCGTCATCTAGCGTTTGCATACACTCTCAATAATGGTACCCTGAGAAGCACACACACGCACACGCATCTGAAAGGTGGCGCTTTCTTTTGAACTCAAATTGACGACAGAGAACCAATTTCGAGGCTCAGGTTCCCACATTCAAGTCGAATTTCCTTCTCAGGTAGATAGATTTTTTAGATCTACTGTAGCATACTACGGACGCTTTTGTGGCCACCCACCAGAGGATATCAGACGAACATTTTATTGGAACAACATTTGAAAAGGCTGTGCGAATGCTCAGGTTTTGATGCCAACAAAGGAAACTGAACGAATGACTCGGATGGTTTCGCGAGGACTTCTTGTATTCGAGGTAGGTTGGTTGTTCCCTTGTCCACTATAGACGACTTCCACTGTAATGCAGTATCCTCAGATTCATGCCGCTCAATCCGTGCTGTGCGTCTGTGAGGCTTCTGGAAACGTCAGCCTCTCTCTAGAGAACTTTCTCAACGCCGTGAGGTTCTGTATCCTTGTAAGCTGTTGCGCCGAGAGACAGACTCGAGAGCCTCCATGGTCCTTGTAGCAGCAAAGATTCCCCCAGAATGGACGGCGAAGAGCGCTTGCCAAAGGGTCGGATCACCTCCTCAAGGGCGACTCTCCATGACGAGCCGCCTGCGGCGGTCCCTTAGCCCTCGCGCGCTTCACACCATGGAGCTCCTGGGTCGGAGAACCAATGCCTCTCATTGCTCAATTTGCAGATACACACAAACACAAACACACATTCAAGAGAGAGAGACCACCCAAGCAAATCTAACAGCTCTAGGAAATATGAGAATCCTCGCAGTCCTGACGTTCGCGCTCGTCACCTTCGCGGCGGTTGGAGTTCACGCTGAGGAGGCGCCAGCGGAGCAAAACCTGCGCAAGAACGGCAACAACAACTTGCTCGTGCCCAAGACGAGCAGCCACCTGTCGGACGTGATCGCGCGAATCAAGGCCCAGCTCGGTCTCGCCCACTCGCACAAGGACATGGTGATGGAGAGCGCGCAGGCAAAGAAAAATAAGAAGACCAATAAACCCAATCCGAATGACAACTTCATGCTGGAGAGTAAGCAACAGAAGAAGCAGCACAGCCAGTGAGTGAGTGAGTGAGCTTTGTCAGCAGGTACGTAACCTCGCATCGCCCAAAGCGTTTTCTAGTGTTTGCTATGAGTTCGAAGGAGACTAAACAGGTCTAAGACGGCACAAAATCAACAAGGGCTGGATATATAGTAATACTATGCACGCCAAACACTTTCCACTCGCTTTTTGTGTTTTCTTTGAATGGCCAGAATGCTTGATGGCTGGTGCTTCAAAGTGATAGCCCTTCATTAGGGTTGTGTTCGTGCTCGCAACTGGGGGACTACTTGTAAGGACTTTGTGCTGCACCACTCACTACCGGTTGAATCTTCTCTCTCTCTCTTTCCAATGATTCAGCAACAATCGTCCTGCCTTCTCCCCACTTGAGCCTGGTTTGAATGATGCACTAGCGAGTGCTGTACACAGAGCAAGCTGCGCACGCGCTAGAAACAACCTTCGGCGACTCGGCTTCAGCGTGTCTGATAGAATGAACAACAGATATTTCGAAGCGCTCTAGCAATCGCTAAAGCGCACCACATCGTCTGGTATACAATGGTAGCTCGGAAAGCCTATCAGGCTCCATCCATTCATCGTATCCTGTAATGAATGGCACAAGCTTGCAAAGATATGACGATCAGCTCGTGTTTTTGTTGGTTTGGTGGTATTATTCAGGTTTATATCAATGGGAAAAGAAAGTAGTCTGATGGAGATTGGACGGATGGACGACATTGCTCGACACGCAGAGCTCCAGAACAAGCTACAGAGTGTCTACGTTACGTCAGGAGATGAGGCAGCACCTCTTTGGTTGGGGGTTGCGAGGATCGTGCGATGTCACCATACTCAGTTGCCGGCGTGCTTCTTGTCCTTGGCCTCGTGCTTCTTGTCCTTGGCCTCGTGCTTCTTGCCCTTGGCCTCGTGCTTCTTGCCCTTGGCCTCGTGCTTCTTGACCTTGGCCTCGTGCTTCTCATGCTTCTTGCCGGCCTTCTTGGCTTCGTGATGAGCCACTGGCTTCACCGCGTGCTTATCGGCTTCCTTCTTCGCCTCGAACTTGGTCGGGTGCTTCTTCGCGTCTTCGTGCTTGTTAGCGTGCTTCTTGTCAGCCTGCTTGGCCACAGGCTTCGCTGGGTGCTTCTTGCTGGCTTTATGCTTCTTGTCGGCTTCATGCTTCTTGGCTTCCGCGTGCTTGGCGTGCATGTCCTTCTTGTCGGCCTTCTGCGCTTCAAGCTGACGAGGCTTCACCGCGTGCTTGTCTGCCTTCTTCTCATGCTTGTTGTCGGCCTTCTTCGCGTCAACCTTCGCGGCCGGCTGCTTCTTCACAGCCGTCGGCTTCGCAGCCTTCTCATGCTTCTTGTCCGCCTTCTTGGCCGCGACCTTCTTTGCCGCCGGATTCTTTTTGGCTTCCTCGTGCTTGGCTGGCGTCTTGTCGGTGTCCTTTGCGGCGAGCTGCACAGCCTTTGGAGTCACTGGGTGCTGCTTCTGCTTCTGTGCTGGCTCGGCCTCGCTCTGGTGACTAACAGTAGCCTTCGCGTCGACCTTCGCCGCCGACGGAGCCGCCTTCTTGCGCGCCTGCTTGGCAGCCTTCAGGGACTGCGCGTACTTGGCTTCCAGCTGCGCGGCCGTGGAAGGAGGCGTCACTGCCTTCTTGAGGGCGTGGATGTCCTTGGCCGCCACCTTCTGTGGTGCGAGATGCGCGGCGCTGTGCTTGGCGTCGTTGCCGCGCAGGTTGCGGTCCGCGTCCGCGAAGGTGGCGAGGGCCATGAGGGCAAAGGTGACGACGGCAAGAACGCGCATGGTAGTGGATTGGTTGGCGGTGGTGGTGGTGGTGGTGACGGAGGTCGAAGATGACTTGGAGGAAGGCTTGAAGTGAGCTCGAGCGCAAAGAATTGGGAATGAGGCTGTCGAAGATGGGGTCTCTCTGATGCAGATCAATCGCCGGCGAGTCGCCCGCCTCCCCAGCATGACATGGGTCCGTTGCTCTGCGTCCGTTACGAAGTTCTAGCTAATAGTTCTGCCTGTGTGGTGTGAGAACCTGAACCTATTTGGGAAAGAGTGTTGAAACCCCCGAGATATCCAGTACACCACCAGTTATGCGTTACCTCGGCGTTGAAGAAAAAGAGACTCCTACGAGAGTCGATCGTCCGTTTTCCTTTATCTGTCTGGTGAGGTGAGCTGAAAATATCGAATCTGATTCCAACCCAAAAAGCTCGAAAAATCTGATTCGACTCCTACGAAAGTGACACCGATAGTTAATGGTGTAACTCTTGGACATTTGGAAACAGTAGAAAAAAATAAAGGATAGACGCACAAATACTCAATATTTTATCAGATTATGATAAGTAAAAGATTTGACAGTTTTAATTATTTTTTATTTTTTGGGTCGTTGTTGAGTTCATGATGCCACCTCTCTTGGCCCTCAAGTTCCTCTTTAAAGTTAAACCTTTGCAGACCACCTCGAGCTCTTCTTCCTTCTCTTCTTTCGAGCACTTCACAAAAAGAGATCCAGCAGCTCAAGCAGCAGACAGATAGCACCATGACAGCAGGACAACGTGAGCCGAGAATGCTTGGCGTTGCCAGCTGCGTGGTTGAGTCCTGTACTCAATATCAGGTAGAATACGAGAGCCAACACATGGAGTTCAGTCAGATCGAGAAGGGGATGAAGGACGAGAAGCGCCGTTTGATACAGAACATGGTAAAAGACCTCCGGCTTGACGATGCAGCGACGAGGAAACTGCGCCGGTACACGAACAAGCTCTCTGAGGCCCGAGAGAAGACGAAGCAGGACGTTGCTCTCAGGGCGAAGGCTAGCGAAGCGAATTGTGCCGTGAGCGATCGTCTTCAGGGCAAAGAGGTGAGCACCATTGATGTTGAGCACTTCCACACGGCGCTGCAGGACTTCATCGATCCCCTGCCGCCAGAACAAGGGGTTCTCGCGGCGGACCCGCGAGCATATCTAGACCCGAGAATTCTTACTCTTTTTGCACCGCGGGTTCAAAGTCTTGAAACTTGGATGAAAGCTACGTGCTACGTGAGAGGCAACAACATGATAAGACGGGCCAGAATCCGAGCAGAAGCAAGCTCGGCTTCCTTCACCGCCACTGCACAAGCAGGTAGTAAATTCGTTTTGGTGGGCTAGCTATCGTATATAGTAGCTGATCAAGGAGCGAGTCCGAGCGCTATTATAACACTTTAAGATGAGTTTGCTCCGCGCCTCAAAACTAGACCACTTCTGAGTCATTGGACTTTGCGATGATCACCGAGGAGAAACGCAGTGACACCGCCTCTGGTAAAGTAACCGAATCAACGCTGCGACCACCAAGTTTTGCATGGGCTGATGGATACTCAGCGCAATCCACGTGGTTCATCGAAGTTTCACACAATACAAGTGGCCCACATACATTCGTTAGATTCGCGTGTTGCTTTCAAAGGAATCTGTGACTTCAGGTCTAATACCGGCCACCTCAACCACCATCGCTTACGCCGAGATGAACTCTTTGTACTTTGTCGGGTCCCAGTCTGGGAAGGACTTCGCGATCGCAACCTTCACCTCGTCTTCAGTATCCACAAGCGCACGTCCTCGGTTGATAACCGCGTTCATGAACGCGCCAATATCGGCGGGATTCGTCTCCGACTCGATGTACTTGATCTCGATGGGCTTGCCGAGCTTCTTCTCCGCGAGGGCAGCGACCTGGAGTGGGCTTAGACGGTCTCCCTCAATGGGGATCTTGGCCCACGCCAGCTCGGCAGTGCTCACGGCCGTGAGTACGCGCACGACGAAGCAGGCGAGGTCGGGACGAGACACGATGCTGTTCGGAGTCTCACCTTTCCCCGCGACGGTGACGTAGTTCTCGACGTAGTTGCACTTGAAGAAGCTAAGTAAGAACAAAGCAGCGCAGAAGATGAGATCATATGCCCACCACCGCAGCATACAGTGGACATCAGCAGAACACGTACAAATGCAAGAGCTCCGCAAAGAACCCGGCGTAGGAGATTGTGTAGGGCAGCTGCAGCTCTTTCAGCGCGTCCTGAACCGCCTTCTTGTGCGCGTTCGAACCTTCGGTGATCTTGGCCCTAACTCCGGGAGATTTGCTGCATCTGAGCTGTGCACACATACCTTGGTGTCGTCACGAGTGAGAATCTTGAGCGAGACCTTCTGCTTGAGCAGCTCGTTGACGACGTGCGTGCCGAGCGATCCAACGCCGACGACTGCGAACGACTTGAAGGCGACCATTGTTGTTGTTGGTTGTTGGTGGTGGAGTGGATTGGTTGATTGGTGGAATATGAGCACTAGAAGGCGTTTCAGGTAATGAGGTCTGGAAGAGGACGTGCGCTGCGCTACTTCGGCGGGATGGCTCGCAAGCCAAGCAAGCCCTTCAACGACGTTGGTGTAGAATGAATAGTAACCAGGTGGCCGTCATCCGCGTCGTGTCCCAGCGCTGTTGATGGCACCAATGATGATCATCATTCCCCTTTGCTCCATATGATCTCAAGATCATATTGCAAACTGGCACATTCTTCAGCCAAATGACAGATCTCCATACAGATTTGTACGACTATGCCAGATGCGATAGTAAATCCTTCGAAGGCGATGTTGATTGAGTCATCACAAGAATCGCGCTTTGCAGAAAATAGCGTTGATCATTTTAGGTGACTCAGTCCACTGAGAGAGAGGGGGAGCACTGCAGTCTTCACTACACTCGCTGCCTGTTTGCCTGTTCAGGATGGTAAGCTCTATAGAGGAGAGGCACAGCTCGATACGTTGGCCTCTTTAGCCAAGCATAATGCTTTCTCTTTTTCAGTAACCCTCGAAGTGCCATTGTTCTCAGCGATTGCAGTCGAGTAAGAAGCCCAACAGGTGACGTGGAATCCCCCACGAGAAGACTCTTTATCTGTTTTTGATCCAGCAGCTACTGAACGAACAATGTTCACGAATGGTGGCTCATCATCTGTCCATCTATCTGCACAGTAGATAACAGATTAAGAAACCCGAGTGTGCAGAATGACCACAGTGCGTCATTCAAGGTGACGTGCACTTTTGTGCGCTTTTCATTCGCTTATATTAAATTTTATTTTAGCCAATGGAAACAGAAAAATGTGACTGATGCATCAACAGCAAACGTATTCACAAAAAAAATATTTTTTCCCTCAAAGTTCTCGAAATGCTTAAAATATTTTCGTTTAGTCTATCATGCCTTCAGCAATGCGAGTGATTCGCTGAACATTTTTTGCCACGTCACTCGTTGTAAGTGAAGAGCACTTGCTGTTGCAGCACTGAGCCACTGCTTTTCGAAGTGTCTCCAGACCAACTAGTCTTCGACATCCATCTTGGATGAGCACTTCCAGACGAGCTGCTATTTAATAGGCACAGTCGAGTTTGTAGCATGCCATCCCTTGAGTACGTCTGAGTCGAGTGCTCATGGGGGCTGAACCTGCCAATCCTGTTGCTTCATTCACTCACTCCTCAATTTTCCAGTCAACGATCATATCAACAATACTTCCTTCCTTCGCAACTTTACACACAACAATGACTGCCTACTCTTCATTCGCTCTCCTCGGCGCTGGTGGTCTCGGCTCGTTCGTCGTGACCGAGCTGCTCAAACAAAAGGCTTCAGTCAAGGTGCTCACCCGCGACGACACCAAGGTAAGAAAGAGTGGACACCAAGAAACACAGATATTGGGTGACATCTTCCAGCTTCCGCAACACAATCCCATAGTTTGCATTACAGTAACATTGGTGCACTTACTACTCTTTCGTGTAGCCTGAATTGGACGCGTTCAAGCAAAGCGGCGCGACGATCGTCAAGGTCGACTACACCAACGAAGAAGACCTGAAGAAGGCACTCTCAGACGTCCAAGTAGTGTAAGTTCCACTGATACCAGCATGCCTAACTCTCTGCATAGTTATGGACTTCTTTGGCTAATTTCTCTCTCTAAACTTTACTTGGATGCATTTTATGTAGTGTGAGTACCATCGGACAGGCTGGTCTCGGTCTGCAAGTCCCAATCGCGAAAGCTGCCAAGGCCGCGGGTGTAAAACTCTTCATACCAGCCGAGTACGGCGTCACCGCGACCGACAGCTTCGGCGCCCACAAGAAGAAGATCCACGACCTGCTGACCGAGCTTCAGCTGCCGTACGCTCTCTTCTACACGGGCTTCTTCGCCGAGATCTTCCCATTGTAAGAGCCTTTGTAGACTGACAATGTCGGCGTTTGATCTGCACATATTTGTTGTACTCATGATATATGGCGCAACCTACTACACACACGTATAGCTTCTTCGGCTACAACTACATCGAGGGCCACATCAAGTTCGTTGGTAAGGGCGAGTCCGCATTCAGCATCACTGGCCGTCCAGACATCGCGCGCTTCATCGCCCACGTGCTCACCACCGCGGCGCCGTCGGACCTGACCTGGGCCAAGTTCCGTATCGAGGGAGACCGCGTCACCCCTCGTCAGGTCGCTGAGCTCGCGGAGAAGAAGCTCGGCAAGCCCTTTGAGATCACGAGCGTGGACTACGACGAGAGCCGCGCCAAGTACGACTCGGACATCGTGGCGTTCTTGAGCGTGCTCACGGAAGAAGGTCGCGCCGTGTCGGGTACGGAGGAGGAAGTGAGTGCGACGATTGCCAAGTTTTTCCCAGACTGGAACCCGACCAAGTACGAGGCGTTCATCTTTGCCTAGACGTGTGCTACTTCCTTAGTCGTTCCTAGTGCATGTGGGAATTTTGTGGTCTTCTTATCCCGAAATTACCCTTGGTTGCAGTTTCATAGAGCTGAAGAACACCGTTTGAAGCAACTGATTGACCTACAGCGCACTGTCGAGCTTCCAAAAGCACGCCGTGGGTGCGATTCTCCCATTCAATGTCACGAATCTAAGGGGCTTTGAGAACGGACTCTCGAGCAGCTCTGCTAATTGCGACATTAGTCGAACATTTCCGTACTCCGTGGCGATATTCAGCGACGAGATGCTGCACTGCTGCGCTCAGTATCGATATGCAAGTGGCGTCAAACTGGCAATCCGTCTATTCATCAATGTGAGCTGCGTCAGGTGTGGGCAGGCATCCAGGATATCACTGAGGTCCGACTCACTGATACGCTAGTACGACGAGTAATGGAGTCCGGCCAAGCAGCAGCCGATCATTTGAAGCAAGAGAATGGTCTGCTCGATAGGATCCGGACCATACCGCCCATGATCAATTGGCGCTTCCTCACCCTCCGGCAGCTGATCCTCGCCTTCTTGATTATTTTCCGTGAAAGTGATGCGATCGAACACTTTGACGTTCGTGCCTGCGGGTGGCGGTATTTCTTCGCACCACGCGGCTACCCCAATGGCAACTTTTGGACATTGGACAACATTTTGACGCGCCTTCTCTTCTCGACATGATCGACGCGCTTTGCACCCAGCCGAGTCCGCAACCACGCACTACCACGCAAACCCAAGTCCTAAAATCAATAGCGACTTCATACCCCTCCGAGTGGCTTGAAAGGAATCCAATGGCCTGGGAACCCACGTTCGGAGCCACAAGGGGGTTAGTCTTGGCTATGAGCTGCGCGAGCACGCGTCGACCTGCAGGCAGTGCGATCTCTTCGAGACCACCGACGCCCTTCGGAAGATCCCCATGCTCGAGTTCCCATAGTTGCCTGCCTAGGTGGGCGCTTTGGATGATGGAAGCGAATGTCGCCGTATCTTCTGGTTTAAGTGGCGGGCCCGAGAGGTTCAGACGGTCGAGCATCGCGTCCGAGTCCGGATGGAAGATCCCGAACTCGATCCAAGCCCAAATCAACTTCACAGACGCATCATCGCGGATGCGTGAGATATTCCAGCCCAAACGGAACTTCTTTAGTGAGTTCGGGTACCGAAGGGCCGAGTAAATCGATGCAACTTGGATGTGATCGAAAGGAGTGTTGTTGAGCTGGAGCGTTCCCGAGGTCGATTTGGTGTCTCCTAGCGAGCTGCACACTGTCGTATGAAGAAGCTGCTCGAACAGACGTAGACTTGGAACAGATCCAAGCATACCCACTGTGCTTTGCAGACGCAGGTTCCGAATAGTTGACTTCTCGGACGCGATCATTTACTCCACGATCGGCATTTCTTTGTTCTCGAAGCATTTGCCACCCAACGAGAAGCAGAGCGTCGAGATTTTGTATCGAACACCACTTTTTGCTTTCACCCCTCGCTCCTAATCTGCAATATCTTCCAAAAGCTGCGCAAGCGCTCGGAATTCCGAGGTGCAAAGCGATGATGGCAGCGTGAAACCGAGTTCAATTCGCTCTGAGGGTCTACCCGCACGAGCACTCTGCTCAGCAGCCAATCTTGATAGAACGGCAGAGTGTTCCTCCCCACGAGCTTGCTTCTGGTCCGTGAGAAGCAGATCGCGGAGTATTCCCAGCAGATGCTGATCCTGCTTCACGTGGCTAAAGTTGAGCGCAAACCTGGGACCCTCGCTCTCCATGAGCTGCCCAAAATTGTCCAACTCTGTGGATTCGGGATGCGTACCCATGAGGCACCGCTCTTTGCAGCAGATGAAGCATGCGAGCGGCTTCATGAGCTCGTTTTTCCAGAATGAGTGGTAGTACTCCCGCCACTCGAAGTCGGCGCTCTGGCTCAGCTGGTCCACGATTTCGATGAACGCGCGCACTTTGCTAACGTCTGCTGCGCTTGAAGATTCGTTCAGGGTGACGACGGCCCACGCCTATTTTGTGAGGAAATCCAGACCAGCATCAGTGTCACATAGCAGGTGGAGCGTCCCATTCTTGTGATTGTGCACGGCGACCAGCTCGCTCAGGTACTATTGCAGCAGCCAGCGCGCATCGCAATGCGCACTTTGGTTGATTGGGAGTGATAGAGATTGGTTTGGTAGATCTGGTTGGCCCTGCAAAGTGGGTTGAAAAAATATTGATGCAACCTCCGTGCAACATGCGAACCGTGGTTGAAATTCATGAAAGAGCCGAATTTCGAAACAAGGTGTGAGAAGAACTAATGGCGCTCATCAATTATCATCCTACATGTAGTCCTCAACGTCCTTCGCAGTCCGCGTGGCGAGACTCCTCTCTGAGTTGTCGTGGGAGAGGGCTTTGCGCTATGTGTGGGTTCCTCGGCCCACCTGGAATGCTTGTGAATTAGCCATGTGAGGTTGGCTACTTTGGATGCGCCAACTCAGTAGGTTCTCGCCATCTCTATTAAGTAAAGCTCGCGGCGTTCAGATTTCTGCAAACGCGAAAATCTTGGAGATGATGGTAGAGTCCAGTTTACTAAAGCCTTTGTCAGAATTGAACTGCTGCATTTTGTGTGAGTTTGATGTTATAGGAAGTCAAGACCGTGGTTTGATAAGTTCAAAAATTATGGATACTTGCTCTTCTCGCCTCGTTAAAGAAGCTCTGGATCCAACCCAAATCCATATCCAGCGGACACACATTCAGAGAGCAGGTCATCCGACTGTATCAATCGCTATTCCTTAGCGATTGCTACTGTTGGGCCAATTTCATACTCTCTTTGATCTGCTTGCTGGTTCCCTCTCAATTGAAATGGCTACACTTTCTGAGTACAGACTCAGAAAGGATCACTCGCGTTGTTGACACTGATTAATGTAATCGCGCATAATCACAAGTGATATTTCACACATTGGCCATTGGCTGATATTAGTAGCTATTCAGCCAATAGCATGACATTATGGAACCTACGTCACACTTTTGACGAATGATTGCGTAATCTTCTCTGGATCAACTCTGATACATGTTGAAGTTGCAGGCAATAACTTGACCATACCTGCGCCTCCATTTTTCAGGCTGATTGACGAGGGACACATAACAGAAACAGTACGATGCTATGCTATCGCGTCCAAATCCCATCTTAGCATATTGACGCTGATCGGAAGCTAGCACTTTATATACAGTAGTCACCTGCAGCTCAAGAGTTTTATCAGCCCTGCTGGACGATTTCAAAGATTTGCAACTCCAGCCATAGTGAATGCAAATGAAAGAGGGTTATTGAGGTTTGTCAGTCTCCATCCCTTCATATTAATGTCGCATGGGAGTAATATCAGCACATCATGATTGCTCGAGTGTACCCATCTAGAATGGGTATTAGTAAACCACGGCCAGTCCAAGCACGTACCTGCCTCACGATCTCATTCTGCAAAGCGCTTCCAAGAGCTCACATCTCTATTTCAGCAAGAGCAAGCACGCAGCAACTCACAACAGTATGGTCGCCTACACGTCGTTCGCAGTTATCGGCGCCGGATCGCTCGGCACGCACGTTGTCAACGAGCTGCTCAAGCGCAAGGTCTCGGTCAAGGTACTCACTCGCGACGACACCAAGGTATGTCCTAGAGGATGTGCCGTCTGGATGGTCATTGATTAGCAAGGTAATTGACTAGCAGCGATCCGTGTGACTGCTCGTTCTTTAGCCTGCGTTTGCAGCCTTCAAGGAGAACGGAGCGACGATCGTCAAGGTCGACTACTCGAATGAAGAGGAGCTCAAGAGCGTGCTCACTGGCGTCCAAGTCGTGTACGTTCTGTCTCTTTCTATCTATCTCGTTATGCCGTTTATCAACCATTCTGACTTTATCGGACTTCTCTCGCGTCATGCGTTGTAGTGTGAGTACCATCAGTCAGTTCGGACTCGATGCCCAGGTTCCCATCGCCAAGCTCGCTAAGGTGGCTGGCGTCCAGCTCTTCGTGCCGGCCGAATACGGTGTCTACGTGACAGAAGGGTTCACGTACCACAAGAAGGTGGTCCAGGACGCGCTCAAGGGACTCGACCTCCCGTACACGATCTTCTACACGGGCTTCTTCGCAGAATCCTTCCATATGGTGCCAGACTACGACTTTGCGGGTGGCAAGATGCGCGTCGTGGGCACCGGCGACGTTGCGCAAAGCATGACGTCGCGTCTGGACATCGCTCGGTTCGTGGCGCACACGATTACTACGGCCGAGCCATCGGATCTCGCGTGGACCAAGATCCCAATCGAGGGTGATCGCAAGACCCACAAGGAAATCGCCGCGATCGTTGAGAAGAAATTTGGCAACCCTATCAAGATCGAGCTGGTTGATCTGGAGGAGACGCGCAAGAGCTTCAATACGGACCCATTCGCGTTCTTCGCGACGCTCATCGCGGATGGCCGAGCAGTTTCCGGAACAGAAGAGGACGTGAAGGCTGCGATCACCAAATTCTTCCCAGACTGGAACCCGCAGTCCTTCGAAGAGGTTGTTCAAATCTAGGAACGGGTGGACTCGTATCGTTAACGAAACCTTTGGGGGTTCGTTCAACCCAGCGCTAGATAGCCCATATAACCATTTGTTATCTACTAGTACTGCACACCGAAGTACATGTGTCGAGTCAACATGGCTACACTAAAGTACTACCACAGAAACCTTACTTTGTGCAGCCAGTGCCACCGGCGATGCGTAGGCACTTGGTGGACGCGAAGAGACTTAG
>JALBYZ010000228.1:0-41642 GCA_038050575.1 Globisporangium mamillatum | reverse complement strand
CACAAATAATTTTTAAAAAAAAAAAAAAACACAAACAAACACACACACAAACACAAAAAAAAAAAAACAAAAAAAACACACACACACACACACACACACACACACACACACACACACACACATGGAAACGCACCTTGCGCGAGCAGATATGGTACGGCTTGCCTGACAGCGCGTCGGTGCCGAGGCTCAGCAGCGGGTTGTGGAACTTCATGGCGCCTTGCACGCTCGCTCTCAGCTACACACGCTGAAAGTCACACTCACAGCAAATGATCGAGTGGCTTCTTCTTCTCCCTTGTTGCGTGATTGGTGCAGCGTGCAAACCAAGTGAGCTCTTCTTCGCACGCAACAGGATCTTCTTCTCCTTGGCGGCGCTCTTTGCTGTGTGCGTCGACGCCTGTGAGCTGCAGTAGGACAGCAGCACACAGAGGCAGTGGGAAGGAAGAAGACTGTGGAGAGTGAGTTGCGTTGTGCCGCGTGCGCGCGTGGGGTTCGCTCGTTCCGCCCACGTGAAGACTGATTTCTGCCGTTTTGTGCGTGATGAGATGAGGTGTTGCTTGGCCCCACGCCACAAACAAACAAATCCAAAATGCGCTTCTCAAAAAGCTGAATCAGAATCAGCTTCTTCGATAAAGTGCGAAAAACTAATGCGCAGTGTAATGTAACCCTCTTCTAAAGTACGAATATGGTTTACTGTGGAAGACAGAATGAAAACATCGAGGTTCGACTCCCCATTTCAAAATCAAAATGTCCATTGCGACCTTTCACAGTGCGCGCGTTGCAGAAAAGGAAACATGGACAATGATGGCGCGCGCGTTCTTACGAGGCGCGCCTGCCTATAGATAGAGAAAGCCTCAAGAGGCTTTTGCAAAACAGAGCTACTTGCACCCATGCTCTGTGTGAAGAAACCGACGTTGCTCTTAGCACTCTGCGTTGGCTCCATAGAAAGCTCAACCACCTAAGCTCAAGCAAGCGCCAGCGTTAAAGAGCAGAAAGCAATTTTCCAGAAGAGAGACGAGCGCGGTTCGGTTGTATACGCTAAGTATGAGCGAACGCTGCGTCGATCCCGCGGGCGTGAAGCTGTCGCTGGTCGGCGTCAACAGTCTCAAGAGCCTCGCGTCGATCACAGAGGAGGAGAGCGACGAGACGCGGTCAGCTGAAGCCATCGACGAGGCGTCGATCGAAAGCGCGGGTCCAAGCGACGGCACTATCCAAAGCCAACATGGCGCGAAGGAGAACCGCTGGAAGCTCGCGTTCCGCCAGCTCGTGTTCATGAAGCGCATGAACATGCAGTTCAACGACCGCGCCAAGAATGAAATCGAGCTCCGCCAGCAGAACATCACGGTAAGTGGTCAAAGACAATCATTCTTGATACAGGAGCAGCACAACCGAGTCACTGACGCTATTGTGGTCGCTATGTATGTGGTTGTGTTTACTCTGAGGACTGCAGCCGCTGTCGCTGATGTGTAGCATCCCGTACTTCAACGCGCTCACGCCGGACGAGATCACGAAGCTCGTGGCGGCGAGCCAACGGGAGATGCTCCGCCCCGGCGAGAGCAAGTCGCTCTCATGCCCGGATCCAGTCAAGCACGGCGAGTTCTACATCATCATCAGCGGCAACTTGGCGCTGGCGAAAGCTGCTATTGACAACGCAAAGGCGGTCAAGGAGGCGGAGCTTTTGCCGTCCATGAAGCTTGGTATTGGAGACTATTTTGCGATTCATACAGTCTCCGAGATGAAAGTTATCGCGATGGAGCTCGTCGAGTACCTTGTGATCCCTATGAATGTGATCACAGAGTTGAGTCCAAGTTCGAGCTACCAGATTCAAGCGGAGACAAACGACATGACTTGCGAAGCATCCGAGGTACGTGCCATTCCATGAATCCGTCGTACTATTACTCCAGTTAATCTCGCGTTCTATCTTGTATAAACCTGTTCCAGACGGAGAGTTACAAGCAGTGGGCACTCCAGTTCTCACTCGCGAGTACAAAGTGTGAATTCCCGTCTCCAGAGCCGGGAGGGCTCGCGAAATGCTCGGTGAAAACATTTTGCAACGACCATTTCCCGCACATGTCGCCCGAAAATGAGCTCGACCATACGCTCGAGTATGTGCGGACTGCGCTCACATCGATCTTCTCAGCCCGCAGGATCCGAGTATACGGTGTAGACGAGGCGAGCGACCGGCTTTTAATCAAGGTATTGTTTGATACAGCACAATAATCGCTGATTTCCATGCCCATATTCCTCATATCTAAAATTTACACTCTGTGTGACAGTTTTCAGACGAGAGATTGCCAAAAGCACATGTTGGGATCCCAAACACCATCGCCCGCCACATTCTAGAGAAGCGAGAACCAGTTTTCGTGGCAAAGGGTTCAGATTTGTGCAAAGATCGCAACGATGTTCTCGCAAGCACGCTCTACCGTGAAGATGACATGGTTCTCGCAGCTCCCTTCTTCGAGTATTTCCCGCTCGGGGTTCACAAAGCGTCACTGGAGCCTGTCAAGATCGTTGGTATCTTGGAAGTGATCATTGGATCGAGAAGTTCCGAGAGTGACTCAAGTGCATCACGAGACGCATCTCCTCCAGTCGTAACTGAGAACGACACGTGCATTCTGGATCTCACCGCGCAGGAACTCGGAAGGTACTTGTATTTCCATTACAACGAGTTCTTCAATGTGCCACCAATCGCTGAGAAGAAGGTTTCTGAAAACGGTGAGCCGAGCGGACACTCTGACGAGGAAGAGGGCGAACCGATTGCAGAAGTGTTCCCAGCGCCAGATGTGACTGCAGCCGACGACGCTCGCACACTCGTTGTCAGCTTCGACAATCTTGAGTTTGAAGGCGTCAACGATGTGATATCTCATGCAGATGTATGCATCCAGCTTGGGAGAATGCCGCTCGCCACGCGCACGATTTTGTTCTCGTGCCCCAAGTCGCCAAGGAAAGAGAAAAGCGGTTCTCAGTCGCCACGGAAGTGCTCATTCAACAACTCTTCGACAACGGAAATGGGCATTTCACTTGCCAACATCCCGCACGGATCGCATCTGCGAATCATATTCAGAGGCAGAAACAATGAATCCATCGGGTGGACGGGGCTCCATCTGTTTGACTTTGGGCACGCGCTCAGAACTGGCCACTTGGTCGTCGATATTCGCGCAATGGTCGCTGAAGTAATCACCCCTCTGGATGTGGAGAACTGCCTCAAGCGAGATCGACCAAACAAAAAGAACATACTCGGGAAGCTCGAACTCACACTGGAATGCTCGGGCTCATCTCCGCAGGTGTTCGCCTTTTCAAGCATCACGAAAAAGAAGAGCATCACGTTCAGAGCATCGATCTTCTACAACAATAATCTCTTGATTGATCCGAAGCAGATGGAGTCACAGAGTATCGCTGAGTCTATGCCATCGCTTCCAACAAAGCTGCAAAAGCTCTTGCTTCAGGTCAAGAAAGATCCTTTGGTCATGCTCTCCCCGGACGATCGCAAGTTCATTTGGGAATCGAGGATGTCGCTTATCGAGGAGCCTGAGCTACTGCCGACCTTCTTGCTTTCTGTTGATTGGAGTCGGAGAGAGCAGGTGATGGAGGCGTATCGCCTGTTGATTTTCTGGCAGCCACCAACATATCTCCAAGCGCTGCAGCTGCTTAGCCCAGCTTTTCCAGACCCAAAGGTTCGCGCGTATGCTGTGCACTGCATGCACGTGCTTCCAGATCACCGACTTCGACTGTATTTACTACAGCTTGTGCAGGTTCTGAAGAATGAGCGATACCATGACTCGGCGCTCGCGCGATTCCTTTTGATGCGCGGGCTGATGAACCCGTCGCAAATCGGGTACTTGTTGTACTGGTACTTGAAAGCTGAATCGCACATTGATCAGACTTCCGAGCGGTTCGAGCTCATCATGTCCCAGTACCTCCAGTTGTGCGGCAGCTACAAACTCGAGCTTCGGCAATCTGTGTACGTGATGAAAAAGCTCGAGAAAATTGCTGCGGCTGTGAAGCTCGAAGCGACTAAACCAGCGCGCAATGAAAAACTTCATGAAGAGCTGAGGCATGCAGTGCTGCCAGAGACCTTCCAGGTATGTGTCTTGTTTCCTTCTCGATGGTTTGATCGACGTTGCTCAATTACCCTATTGTCTACCGCCTGTTTGTTTCCCAGATCCCGTTACACCCTCGCACGTACTACAACGCTGTAATTGTCGAAAAATGCCGCGTCATGGAGTCCAAGAAACGCCCTCTCTTCTTGCAGCTTGAGAATGCAAAAGTGCAGCACGGCTGTCCGTACGTGATCTTCAAATCCGGAGATGACTTGCGTCAAGACCAATTGGTAATTCAGATTCTCCGCGTCATGGACGATCTCTGGCGTGAGGCTGAGCTTGACTTGTGTCTTACTCCGTACTCGTGTATTTCAACGGGCGATGAGATCGGCATGATCGAAGTTGTTCCAGACTCGGAGACCCTTGCGAGTATCATTTATGGGCGTCACGACAAATCTTTCACGAAACTCAGTCGGAAACTCAAGTCTGCGAAGGATGCACTCGTGAAAGGTGGTGTACTCTCGGATTGGCTATTCGATAGATCCAATGGCAGCGACACACCACCACCGCCTGGTGATAAGCCACGGAACACAGCACCGTTGACACCACCAACTTCTCCAGTGTCACCAACAGGCGAAGACTTGAAGGACGAAGCGATCGGGTCGCTGGGTCAAGAGCCGCGAGGTCCATCCGAGCCCATGTCATCGTCGTCTCCGTCTGTGTCATCGTGCTTCCCGCTTTCTCCGGGCAAGATTATCCGGAGCATGAGCAGGAAGTCGATCGCTCCACCACCGAGAGATGAAGAGATAACCCAGAACTTCATTCGCTCGAGCGCAGGGTACTGCGTTGCAACGTATGTTCTCGGCATTGGTGACCGACACAACGACAACATCATGCTACAGAAATCGGGTAAATTCTTCCACATTGATTTCGGTCATTTTCTGGGCAATTTCAAGTCAAAGCTCGGTGTGAAGCGCGAGCGAGCTCCATTTGTGTTCACGCCGTCGATGCTGAATGCCATTGGCGGCAAGAAGAGTGAAAATTACGAGATGTTCAAGAAACTCGCGTGTGATGCATTCAGAGTGTTGCGCTCGCACTCCAACTTGCTGATCACGCTGCTGGTGCTGGCGTTAACCTGCGGCATCCCGGAGCTTTCGTGCGCGGATGACATCAAGTGGGTCCACAAAACGCTCATGATCGAACTGTCGGACGAAGAAGCGGAGAAGCGGTTCCGGAAGCTCATCAAGGTTGCGCTCAACACCAAGACAACGCAGATCAACGATGCGGTACATCTCATGGCGCATTAAATAAGAACAAGAGCAAACCTCAGACTTCTACAGCAAGAGAAAATGAGAAACCAAACACTTTAGCAAATGACACAGCAGACGAAACTTCGTCGGCGCAGAAAATCGAAACACGCGGTCACATATGTTCAACCACAAACAAAAGATAAACAGTTTACGCCGCAGAAACACCAACAGCACTCTACCGATCAGCATCTCTGCCATTTGTCATAATACTTTTGAAGATGCAGTATTTGGTGCAGGCATGTTTCTGTATCGAGGGCAATCACTTGCTGTTAATGGAAGCAAACCACGCGAGCGACACGAAAGTCTATAACGGATGCACTGCTCCAGGTAGGACTCAGAAAGAGCTTCGATTGCGACCATTTAGTCTACTACTGGTTGCTGCTGCTGCTGGCAGTAGTTGCATCATAGAACGGAAAATCTGTGTAGCCCTTGTCCCCGAGCGCTGGGTTGTAGTATACTTCCGCGCCGGCAGGTGGGTTCAGCAACCAGCCGTGCTGGAAGCGCTCCGCCAAGGCCGGGTTCGAGATGAACGCGCGGCCGAAGCCGACAAGGTTCGCTGCGCAGCACCATGTCGCGCGTGTCGCTGTTGTTGGCCATGACCGCCCCCTTGAAGAGTAACTTGGCCTCGAACGCGGTCATGACTCGGCATTTGTCGTGGAGCCGAAGCCCTCGCCGTCGAGCATCGCCAAGTACGTCAAACCGTGGTGGCTCAGCTTCTCCATGGCGTACGAGAACTGCTCGACGTTGTCCTCGGAGCCCATGTCGGCGAAGGAGTTATTCGGAGAGAGGCGCACACCGATGCGGTTGGCCGCTCACACGGTCCTGACCGCGTCGACGACTTCCAGCAAGAAGCGCATGCGGTTCTCGATCGAGCCGCCGTACTTGTCCGTGCGCGTGTTGGATGCTGACTGCAGGAACACGTCGATCAGGTTGCCGTTGGCGGTGTGGATCTCAATGTCATCGAAGCCCGCATCCTTGGTGAGCTGCACGCACTTGCGGTAGTCGCCGACGACGCCCGCTACTTCGTCGGTCTTCAGCATGTGAGGCGTCTCGTACGGCACCCGGACGTAGTCGGCGTCGTGCGAGTGGCAGGTGACGATCGGGATCGCCGAGACGGACATGATGTCGTGCTTAGCGTTGAAGCTCGAGTGGGATTGGCGGTCCATGCGCCACATCTGCAGGAAGATCTTGCCGCCCTCAGCGTGCACGCGGTCGACCACACGCTTCCAGCTTTCAACGTACTCCGTGGTGTAGAGCGCCGCGGCGCGGTACCAGTTGTAGCCCTGCTCGGAGATGGCGGTGGTCTCCGTGATGATCATACCGGCACTGGCGCGCTGCTCGTAGTAGAGTTCGTTCTCCTTGGACGGCACGCGGTCCAGGTTGGCGCGGCTCTTGAGCACGAGGTCGTCGGCGAGCGTGAACGGCGTGTTAAGCGTGTATCCGATGGTGGTCATGGTGCTGACGAGATGCGCAAGTGGGTGGGATAGAGTGGAGAACTGTGGAGAGCTGTGGAGTGCTAGGAGCTTGGTGGAAAGCAGAATGAGGTCTTTGCATTCAATCGATTGATCAATCGAGCAACCAGCTTTGCACTGCTGAGTCGCTGACGCGACGTAGGTAGATCTTTGAGAGTCACAGTAAAGTGCAGACAAGTGTGTATTATCGGTCGCCGTCGTCATATTCACTTTTCCTTTATCGCAATGCACTTTCTTGATTCTCTGTCATTCACTCTCTCTCACTCTCCCGACGTCTCAGTACTCACTGTTGAGGTAGCTCGCGCTTGGAGACGCGTGCTCGGCTGGACGAGAGGTCGAGGGCTTCTTGGGACGGATCACGCGCGCTTGCGGAGGAATCACGTTATACGTGCCTCGCGGCACCGGCCGCTCTTTCGGCAGCAAACTCATCTTGATATCCTGGAGCTTCTTCGTGGCTTCCACGATCTGCTTGGACTCGAGCACCGCTTGTACGTTGCGGTTGCGCTGCAATAATCGCTTCGAGTCGAGGTTGCGCTGCTTCAGGTGCTCTTTTCGGCGCCCGTCGATGCGCTTGAGCAGCGCCTGGAGTTCAGCCTGTTGCTGTTGACGGAGCTTGGCTTCTTTGCGACTGAAGATCTGTCTATACTCGTCGTTCATCTTGGACCGCTCGTCTTCTTCGATCTCGTCCGCGATCTTCTTGATCTTTTGCGCTTCCCCATACGACTTTTGCTGCGCGAGGCGGTGCTGGCGGCGGCGCCACTCAATGAGCTCTTTCGAGAACTTCGGTGGTCGCTCGAGCATCTCCTGCTGCAGTTTCTCCTGGAATTCGCGCAAGTCCGTCGCGTGCTTCTCCGTCATTTGCTTCACGTACGCCTGCGCCATGCGGTCGTACTCTTCCATGTACTGGTCCCACGCCTGATTGAAGTCGTTGAACTGCATGTTGTGTGCGATCTGGATATCCTGGCGCTCGGCGATCTGCTTCGCCTTGAGCGCCTTCGACTGCCGCTTGAACTCTTGCTTGCGCAGCGCCGTGAGCTGCGTGTCTGCTCGCTGCGCCTCCAAGTAGTTGCCGTCTTCCTCGCACTTCATGCGGTACTCTTCGAGGATCGTGATGAACTCCATCACTTTTGGGTCCGGCCCCATCCGGAACTGGTCGCACTCGAGCTCCTGCTGCTGCATGTTGGATTTGATGAGTGTGATGAAATCTGAAAAGCTCACTTCGTTATTCTCGTTCGCGTAGTCGTCCAGCTCATTGAGCATCTCTATTGCAGACATTTGAGAGCAGGTTGGTTAGTATCGGGCTATGAAGAAATGATCGCGCCCAAGGACATTGCTCAACCAACCTTCAGTGGCATTGCGACCGAGCTTCTCTAGAATCGACGGAATGTGCTCGGTCGAGATGAATCCGCTCCCGTTTTCATCGTAGATGTTAAACACAGCTGTGACAACCAAAAGATAGGCACACACAATCAGCCATCCAGGATGACGTTGTGACACAGTCAGCACACAACAGTAGAAGGTAATAACATACCACGGAGCGCTCCAAGTTCTTCCGCCGAGAGTTCTGCTACGCCGCCATCGTCCGCCATCGCAAGTCAGGTGCGGAATTTCAAACCTCCGGTATGGCGTGCTACTCCGATCTGCGAACGCTCTAAGCTCTCGAGCCTGTCAATGGCATCTGGCAGCAACAAGGTTGACATCAAGCGCTCTGCTGGACAAGAACCTAAACATGTCCTGTGCGTTGCTGGGGCTATTTATTCCTGTCGTGAACATGGCGGCAGTGGTGGTGGTCTCAAGTCGATCTTTCTCTTTCGCTCTGGATGAAAAGAGTGGATCAGTTTCGATGTGCACATATTAATAACCTCCCCCCATAACAGCACGAGATGAGAAGAAGAGAATCTGGGCTTTCGCGTCGCTCTTGCTTTCAGATCTGTTGCATGGACATTTCCTTTACAAAATAGTCGGCTTCATCACCATTACAATGTTGCGCTCACTCACCTTGCTTGCGATTCAGTATCTTCAGCTCCCGCCTTGTCTCTCGGTATCGTCGTCGAGTCCACTTTTCGCTTTCACCTAACTGCTCTTAGTTTTCTCGCGCGTCTTGGGCTTTGTAGTACGCGTCGTACTCTTCCGACTCGAAAAGCCACGGGTGCTGCAGCGACTCCTCAGCCTTCGCGCGCTTCGCTGGGTCGTAGCGCAACATCGGTTCGAGGAAAGACGCCAGACTCTTCGCGTCACGCGTTGAAAAGTGGTACTTCTCGGACAGCACCTGCTCTAGCTCCCAATATTTGAGGTTACGGATGCGCTTGAGCTCGCCTTTGCGGTTGAAAAACTCCTTCGTGCCGCGCGCGCAGCCCGTGAGCGCCTTGGGCATACGGCCGAGGAGTTCAATCATCTGAGCTAGATGGTCTTCGTCGCGGTTGAAGTTGCGACCGCTCTTTGGGTCGAACAACAAATCGCCTGTCAGAAGCTCAAAGATGAAGCACGCCATGGACCATATGTCCGCAGACGTGTCGTATTTCTTTCCCAGAATCACCTCAGGACTGCGGTACTGACGCGTCTGGATGTCGTCCGTGAAGTGCTTGTGCGTCCAACACGCGTTGCCCAAATCGCATACCTTAGCACGCAGTTGCATCACGTCAAACGGCTGGCTCATCGAAAGCTCCACGAGTTTGCTGTTCCACCTCTCAAGTCGTTTGCTCAAAGACTTGACAGCAAGGGGGCTATAGACGCTCGCTGCAAGCGGCGGTAGAGCCACACCTTGGATAATGAGATTCTTCTCTGGAGCTGGCTTGGCAGCAGAGCCTGCGGTTGTCACAGTCTGTCCGTCGTTGTTTTCAGGTCCTGGGCGTGGCTTGGGGAGGAAGAAACCTGGGTAGCTGTACGCGGATGTCACCGGAAGTGTCAGGAAGCTTAGTCCATCAATGCGCTGCTCCAAATGTTCTGTAAGAAGTAAACAACATGTTAGTGCACCAAGAGTAACTACGCTTTTCCCAATCAAAAGCAGAAAGTAAAAGCGAACGGACCTAAGATTGCAGTCAAGTAGCGCGCATCGAACTCCACTTTCCACAGCTTCAGACTCTTCTTCGCTTGGTCGGTCATTGCTGCCGACGCTTCGGATCTAGGTTGTTCAGTCCGAGGTGCAGTAGACAGTGCTTGCTCTAATGCCGATGCGACGTGGGTGCCAACGCGATCAAGATACCTACAGACACACAGAGTTCACACAAGCATAGATAGAGTGAGCCACTTGCACAATCAATTCATAATGAAAACGAAGTGGTCAAGCTTTACCTGAGCGCGAACGACGTGCGAACCTCTTCATTGACAGACTCAGCATCGGCCAAATGTTTTGGTGGAACTGTAATCGTGAACTCGACCTCTTTCTTCCGCGAGCCAGCGACCCGTCCATCTGGCAGCAACAGCATCACGCGCGAGGCAAACTCGGGCGGCAAGTGGATCCAGTCGTCCTCATCATCATCATCGTCAGCGTCTTTGCCATTGCGATTCGCAGACTTATTTCGTGATTTGCTGTTACCACTGCCGCCAGGTCGACCATTTTCCTTTGACGCGCCTGAGGGAACTGTGTTGTCTTCAGTTTGTTGCTCGCTGCTGTCAACATCGCCGTTGCTATTGGCTTCGACACAAAAGTTGGAGAGCAGCACTGCGTGGGTGTCACTGTCACCCTTCTTCTCGGCAATTTCCAGCTGCGAGAGCGACTCGCTCAGCTTCTCAGTTGCTGCCACTGCGTCGCCTTCAACCATCTCATCGTCCGCACCACCATCCTTGTCCTTCTTGTGCTTTTGTTTCTTCTTCTGCTTCCTCTTGAGCTTCTTCTTCTCATCGCGAGTTAGTTCCGCACCAAGAGAAGAGCCATTCTGCTCTTGCTGCTGCTTTGGAGTGTTGTTGAATTGCATGAACTCGGATCGCTGGAGTCGCGGCAGTCGCGGAATGTGGTGCGATAGCAGCACGTTCTCAGGCTTCAGGTCCGTGTGAATGATGCTGCACTTGGAATGCAGAAACGCCAGCGCTTCGAGGATGTCCTTACTCAAGTGCTTCACCAGCTTCATCGGGATCCCGCGGTAGTTGTAGTATTTGATCAGCGTCAGAAGGTTGTCCCCGAGCATCTCAAACACCATGCACACGTCTACAAACACAAAACAAACAGGTGAGTCTATCACTCAGTCTACCAATCACAATGACCCACAGAGTTAACGACATCCAAACTTACGGATGCCATTTGGACCGACGTGATCGAACGAGTCGATCAGCCGGACGACCTTGATGCTCTCGAGCGTGTTGCCAGCTTTTGCAGCGTTCACCGTACACTGCAGTAGCTCGATCTCGTCCTGCGCGGCCTCCGTGTAGTGGCGCGCGCTCTTCTGCACTTTCATTGCGACGATCTCCCCGGTTTCCTTGTCGAGGCACTTCCACACGGTCGAGAAGTGGCCCCACCCGAGCTTCTCGAGCACCTGGAAGCGGCTCTTGTACACCTGGCCGGGCTTTACAGGGTGGTACCCGCCCGGTTTGTAGCTCTTGGTCTCCTCTTCTTCGCTCTCAGACGAGAAGTAGTCCCCTTCGTCTTCTTCCTCGACCACGTCGCTCCAGGCGGCGGCGTCATCGCTGCCGACGTCGTCGTCGTCATCATCAAGCGCACGCTGCGAGATCGAGCCGTCACCCGCCATCGACAAGATCGAGAGTCCATCGAGCGAATCTTCGAGCGCCGCGTCGTTCTTGTGGTTGTTGCGAACGGGCTTCTTTGCCTTGCTCTTCTTCTTCAGCTGTTGGCGCAGCAGCTGCTCCTCGCTCTCAATCTCCTCTTTGCCATGGCTATCGTCACTAGCAGTAACAGCGCACGTGCCATCAATATTGTCAGCGGTCAGCACCGTCTTGGCGTTTTTGTTCCTGTTGGCGCGCTTCTTCTTCTTCTTGGCGCTGCTGGGAGTGCTAGCGCTGGGAGTGCTGCCGTTCGCAGTGGCTGCGACTGCTGCTGCTTGCGCCAATATGAAGAGCCACAGGAGGACGAGCACGATCATGAGCGTTAGACAAGGTGCTAATCCAAGGGAACGAAAGAGAGATAAGGAGCGTGCCTTCAACGTACGCGCAGAGAAGGATGCGGAAGGCGGCGCCGCCATCGTAGTGAGCGCGGGTTCCATTTTTTTTCCTCTTTCTTTTCCTCCTGCAGCGATGATTGGGAACGAGTGCAAAGTGCAAGACTCGCGCAGCCAAATTGGGTTGGCGCTTTTTGTGTGGTGGCTTGCAACCAGAGGGAATTGTGTTTACCTTCATCTATCAAATAAGCCTCTTTAAGGTAAGAAATTATATTTAATGTATTGGAAACTAAATTTTATTAGATTCTATTTATATCTAAAATAAAGATCTCGTTATACGAGGTGAATGTGCAAATCAGCGATTTACTGCACTTTCAGCCAATCAGCGTTCGCTGGCTTCTTCTTTTTAACTAATCATCATTATTAATATCAACACCTCTATAAATCAATACTAAAATTCAAACTTCACGAAAATTGTCATGTCCATTTTCTGTACTTTTGCACGGGCAACTGTCGGAACATGCACATCTCCATCGCAGCTCCGTCGACATTTTCCAATCTGAGGCAGCGCGCGCACGACGCTGGAAGCGCTGCACTGGACGTCACGACTGTTGCATCCTCAATGAGCTTGCGTCGGCCAAGAGTTGCCACCACACAACCACCCAGACGACCGGAAAGCCAGCAGCAGGCAGCAGCAACATCACCGTCGCAGACATCATTCTGGTTCTTCTTGACCCGACTTTGCGGGCGGTTCATTTGCGCGGCTCTTGTGCCACTGTACCCACGGTGTAGGTATCGCCCGCCTCCCGCACTCGTCTCTGGACAAGCCCAGTCAGTCACCCGTACATATAGCAGACGAACGAACACTCAGCTGCTGCTGCCGTCAGTCAACGCTTGCTCACAAGAACATTCTTGTGGCTCCACAGATCAGATCAGCAGCTCTACGTGTTCTGGATGCCGAGGTGCTTGAGGTACTTGAAGCGAATGTCGTGGGTGGATCGACCGCGCGGCGCGAGCTTGATCTGGGTCTCGATGGGGCACAGCGACAGCGTCGGGATCGGTCCTGCGGTGGGCGACGTTGACCCTGCTGCTGTTGACGAAGCGCCGCTTCCGCTCAGCGGTTGACCGCGTGTCGACGGACTCTGCGACGGCGAGCGAGAGCGGATCGACGCAGCCGCCGCAGCTGCTGCTACAGCCTGTTGTTGTTGTTGCTGCTGCTGCTTCTTGGCAGCTTCGGCTGCGACTGCCGCTTTCACTTTACTCGCTTCTTTCGCTTTTTGCTCTGCTTCAATCTTGCGCTGCCGTGCTTCCTCTCGCGCCATCGCTTCATTCTCCAGATACTCCGCCTCGAGCTGCTCTTCGTACTCGCGCTCCATCTCCTCATACACGTCTTCCAAATTGCGCTCGACCATCGAAATGAACTCCACGCGCGTGTGCCACATGCAGTCGCGCTGGCGCTTCGAGTAGTCCTTGTGCAGCGGGATGTAGAACAGCTCGGCTTCTTCATTGAAGTGGATGGTCTTGCGCGCTGATGGACCTGTCAACGCGGCGCTGCTGCTCTGTATCGTCACGCTTTCATCTGTTCGTCGGGACGATCTGCTGCTTCGGCGCTCTCGCTGTCCATTTGCTGCTGCTATCTTCTCCTCTTCGCTGTCTGCTTTGTGCACCTGCTGTGATGAATTGTTTGCGCCGTACCAACTCGCGATGAACTGGAAAAAGTTCTTCGATTCGCCCTTCTTGGTCGGTGCGTCATTCAGCCGCACTTTGAGCCCTTTCTGGCGCTCTTTCTTGCGTCCCGTCGTGCGCTCCAAGTCACTGCGCGTCAGGTTGAAGCCGAGTTGCTTCCAATACTGCTGTCGGATCGCCATCGAGTCGCGGCGGAGCTGAGGGGGCACTCCTCCGGTTGGTGCTGCTGCTGGACCAAACTGGGGACTGTTTGGATTACTGCGACTTCCACTAGCGAAGCCTCTCGGTGTGGTGGCTGCCATAGTGCCAGGATCTTGCTTACTTGATCGCAGCAACAACGGACTCGGCGCGCTGGGTAGACTCTCAGCATCTGCGCACGTGCGTTTCGCGTTCTTGCCTTTACCATGACCGCTGTTGCTGCTGTTGCGCTGCGAATGCCGCCGCCGTCGCTTCTCTTCTTCGACGGCCAGGTCGTCCACTGGACACACTTGCAGTAATGTGGGCATGGGCTTGAGTAAAAACCGCCGCTGGCTGGGGTCGCACACGTCGTTGTCGTCCTCGCCGTACTCGTCGCATCCAAACTCGCCACTTTCGTCCTCGTCTTCTGACGACACGCTCGACGAGCGCTCGCTGCTGTTAACCGTCGCGTCGCTCTGCAGATCCGCTGTCGTCATCACCACATCCGCGCTGTTCCGTTTGAGCTTGATGTCGCCATGTTCTTCGACTGCTTTACTATTCACACGAGTCGTGCTTGCTTGCGCAGTACTGGAGCTGACGACAACCGGGACCACATCATTACCATGACCTGTATGGGAAGAAGAAGATGACGTCGTCGACGATGAAGCCGTGAAGACGCTGCTGCTATTTGTGCTGCTGCTGATACTGCTTGTGCTGACGGTGCGATCTTCCGCAACGACCGGATCTGTTGCCATGGAGCAAATCCCCATGCAGCCAGTCGATCGAATGGAGAAATGAGATGGAGCTGCGCGCGATAGTTACACACAGCGAGAGAAGAGAGAATGCGGTTGTGGCTTCCACTTGCACTCGTTTGCTTGTGCTTATGCTGTTCCTTGGTGTGCTGTTTCTTGCTTGTCGGCGGCTGCGTGAGAAGCCGAGTGAGGGGATGGAGCGACCTTCTTCTCGTGTGAGTGTGTGAGTTCGTTGCTCCCCATCGTGGCTTGAGTGCAACTGGGTTACGCTCTGAAAGGCAGCGGGCATACAAACTGCAAGAGAAAAGAAGAACGAGAAGAGTGGCGCGTAACCCTTCTCACGAAGCCACCTACGTTATCCAAAAAAACAATGTTGGAGGTAACAATTCGTAAATTTAAGGGACAATTCGTATTTGAGCTGGGTTTTTGTGTTGTAAAAGCGACGTTGAGAAAACTGGTTGTAAATCAGCATTCAAACATCAAGACAAAAATAGCTTAAAAAAATTATAATGTTATTGGCTGCCAAAATGACAGTGAGAAAAATCAAAACATCAGTCCCGACTAACTGGCATTATCAAATGGCAACTGGAACGACTTCACTGGAGTGAGCGAAAAAGGAAGAAAGCACAACGCACCGGAAACAAAGGTTCTTGTTTCCGGTGGCTTGTGCTTTCTTTCTTCCGACGTGAACTTTCGACAGCTTTGATTGCTTTGGCTTCAATTTGTGTCTCTTTTGAATATCACGCTTTGCAAACATTTATCCGCAGTTTTCTTTTCATGCATTACGTTTACGTGCCAACAAAAAGGACACACTTTGAAGCCCCGAAAAGGCTCAAATCGTCCCTCGCTTTCCGCCCTTGCGCATCATCTTCATGGGTTGCAAAAGCAAGCGCGCGCGCTTTTTGTGCTGCCGCGCGTGTGGTGAGACCTGAAGCCAAGCTCCAAGCAAAGGATGCAACCATGAGAGGTGGCTTCGCTTTTGGCTTTGGTGTGGATCTGGATCTGGACCGCGAGATCGTGAGCAGAAATCCACTTGTTGATTGTTGCAGCACCACAAAGGCAACTCAGACACCCGATAGATGTGTGTAGGTGGCAAGAGCAGCAGCAGCTGAGCCCCATGCATTTGTGGAGAACAAACTAAATCAGCTGAAGAGAACTCCAAGCGGCCGCTATATTAACAGAAGCAGCTCTGCAAGCAATCTCAACCGCAATTTGGATACAGCTCCCATTCAAACATCAACACAGGTCGCGGGCCAAAAGATCAACCTTTTGCTTTTCCAACAACAGCAGGGGTTACGTTCCTCTGCACCTACAAAAGTCAAGTAGAAGCGAAAAAATAATGACTGACCTGCCACAAACGAGCGTAACCGCTGGTGGCTCTGAAGCGTCGCCTCCATTGTCCAGTTTTCTGGTGATTCCGTTGTGTGATGCCGCGAGAGTCACGCGCACGCGATTGGTTGAGGTCGCTTGCTATTTATAGAGCGCGGTACAGTGAGTAGCGATACATTTGGCAGGGATGTGCAACAAGGTACACTTCATCTGAAAACGCCAGGCGCTGCACTACATGGAAAGCCAACGAGTGCCCATGACCATGGCCGCACAGCCGCCGCCACCACAGGCAGCTCGCGCAGCACCAGCAATGACTCATTTACAGACGCCGCCGGCGAACGGCAGTCGCCACCAACGACTGCTCAGCGGCGCGCGCATCATCAAGAGCTATGTGCACGAGTCAGAGCTGCGGCGAGAGGCCTCCAGGTGCGTGAGTGAGATGATACTGAGCTCTCTGTCTTGCATATCCATGGTGTATGGGAGTTCGCGCTTGCTCCATGGGTGTATGGGACTTGCATGTTACCATGCAGCCATGCTAACGCGTGTTGTTTTGTGAATACGAATGGTTACATGCGTGTATGTATGGATACAGGTTCAACAACGCACCAGCATCACTGTATGGTAAGCCGCATCTTGGAGCCGAACGAGGCAAGAACGAGGAAGACGAGCACCAGCAGTGTTATGAGAAGCAGGATGCGCTGCGATTCCCTGTGAAGCCCAGCACAGCGCCGGAGACGCAGAGCTACCGACTGCGCCAACATGTCGAACGCAGTGCTCATAACAACAACAACCAGCGCGAAGAGCAAGACGATCATAGAGAGTGTGCGTTGAGAACAGGGACAGTGCCGACACCTTCTTCGTCGATAATAGCACAGCAACAACAGCCGCTTGCGGTGTTCTTCGCGGGCCAAACGGTGCATCGCGCGCGGCGACTGTCGATTTCCGCAGCACACGCCGCACAGGTGCACGCGAATGCAGCCGCCATTAATGGTAATGGGAACAACACTGGCGCTCCTTCTGGTAATACCAATGCAGGCGGTGTTGGCAACCCGGTCAAGCCGGTCGCAGTGGTCAAGCGCAAGCTGCAGATGGAGTCCGTGGTGTCGTACCCGTACCGCACGACCGCGAACGCGATCCTGACGATGCCAGGACGAGGCAGAAACAACAACGTACACATTGCTTTTGCCTTTGATTGAGTGGAATCTGCTTCGCGGGCTTCACTAATCTCGCGGTTTACTGTATGTTGAAATAGCTCTCTGCTAAGCTCGACGCCGTGGTCAAGTCATCGTTGTGGATGCGGCGCAAAGTGGTGATGAGCGACGAGATCGCCAAGCCAGGTGGTCGAGGCGGCAAGGCATACTCGCCTCGGCATGGGAGCACAGCTAACAATCACAACAACAATAACAACAGCAGCAACAATGGTGGTTCGGATGCCTTGCCACCACCGCTGTCATCGTCGTCTGCAACCAATAGCAACAACGGTACAGGCAACAACAACAACCGAGAGCTCCCGCAGCACGAGCTCGAGAAGAAAGTGATGGCGGCGTTTAGTCGAAGTACGTCGTGAGAATGGACTTGTACGCCCTGTAGCGTTCTTACTAATCCTACAAATGTGCCGTGAGTGACTTAGTTGTGCGCATGTGGCGAGACCGGAAGCGGCGCAGCGAGGCCAAGACGCTCACGATGATGAACGGCAATAAACTGCGCAAGGACAACGGCATCCAGTCGGCGCACGTCGTGGGCATCCTCTCGCGGCGCATGATTCGCGAAGTGCCGGCGCTCAAGTTCTTTGACGTCGAACCAGAAAACACCGGCTTACCAGCAGTTGGTAGTGGCTCAGCAGCCTCAAAGGTATTGGTCACGAATGGTGCAGGTCACCATTCTTCAGCAGCGGCGGTATTGAACCGCAACACGCCACGCGGCGTCTGCTACACGCTGGACGCAAACGGCTGTCGGTGCATCAAGATGGAGTCAGGCGCGCTACAGAACAGCCGCACAAGCCAGCGCAACCGCCACAAGAAGAAAGAGGAGATCACGATCGAGAAAGCCATGGGCAAGACGCTGCGGCGCAAGTACGTTGCTGACATTGTGCGTGTACAGTATATTATGTATGGAGAAATGGCATATTGACTTGTTGTGATAGAATGGTGAAGCGCGTCAAGACCAAGCGCCTGGGCATTCGCAAACTCGCCGATGATTTCCACAAAACGGGCCACGATCACGCAATGAAGCTGCAGTCGCAATTAGGTACAGCTTGTTGCATGGTTGAAGTATAACTGTTTGACTCCAGCTCTGAATTTGGTCTGATACACAATTTCTCTCTTTGGGGTGATCCCAGCACTGCACCAGGCGGAAGGCGAGAAGATGTTTGGCAAGCGGCTGGCGGTGCTCATGTCGGACGACACCTCACTGCCTTCCTACCAGGCGCAGAAAGAGCTCTACTTGGCGCGCGTGCGGTGTCGAAAAGCGGACCTTATGGAAAAATGCCAGGTGAGGAAGAGACAAGTTGGCGGAGATTAACGACGTCAGATAAATAGATCGGCTTGCGGAGCTAACTTGTGTATTTTGGCTCTGGCTGCTGCTGCTTCAAAAAAGACGCTACATGCGCTTGGAGAGCTGCTCCAGCATGTGGAGACCGAGGGGGAGCTCAGCGGACGCGATGTGTCGTCGGGCGAATTGCACTTCCTCGACCTGTTCCGCTGCGTCATCGAGGAAGACAAAGTGCTCACGCCGCTGATCGCCGACGGCATCAGACAGCAACTCACCACGCAGGATCAGCAGAACCCGACCGTGACGGTACGATGCGCTAGTTTGTGTCTATTACAAAAACCATTTTCTATCGGACACGCTGACACTGGATTTGCATACATTATTTTGACAGGAACTCATGGCAATTCTGAGACGCCAGGTCAACAATTGAGAGAGCATCGGGGCCATAGAGCGAAGTGGGGATTATGATATTTGGTGGCCACCATTCATGCATTTTCTTTGTTTTCTGTGTCGTATCCTTCTCACCACCCATCGCATGTTCTGCTTCCATCATACTTTACAAATTACACCTGACTCGTCATGTTGAGCTCGTCCTCGCTCCCCAGCGGCGACGGTGCACGCTGGCGCAGCTCGCGAGCAGAAGATGAAGACGATGATGACAATTTCGCATCTCGCTTGCTCACCTTCGTGCGCTTCTTCTTCTCGTTCGCGATGTCGTCGTCCAGGTCCTCCGAGAGCAGCTCGTCGTCTGCACCGTCGCCGTTGTTCGAGTGACGCATGCGGTACGACACCACAGCGACAGCCGCCACTGCAGCCGCAGCGACCACTACACTACCGACCACAGCCATCCAGATGGGCCAGCTCAGCTTCGAGAGCTGGTAGTCATCGCTGTTGCTGAACTGCACGGCCGCCATGTCGTACTGGATGTAGAAGCCGTCGCAGGCGCCGCCGCTCTTCTGGTTACGGGTTTGCAGCGAGAAGCATTCCTGGATCTTGGACTCGCTGATACGCGCCACCTGTAGTTTGGAGCTCTCAAACGGCGCTTGGTAGTGGAACACGCCAGCCGCCATGTCGCTCGCGCGCGAGCCGTCCACGATGAAGTGGTAGAGGTTGGCTGAGTCCTTCCACGCGACGATCAGGTAGCCGCATTGCACGACGCCGCTCTGGTGGAACTGGCGCACGGCGTCGCAGTCGCTCGACAAACAGCGCGTTGAGTCCTTGAAGAATACCCAGTCGGCTTCCATGTTGGTCTCCTTCAGAGCTATTGGACAGAAAGAGAATCAGACTTGGTTAGCACGCATCTTTCTATACAAACAGCACAATAGCAATAGCAACAGCAACACTAAACAAACGCACTCGTGAGCTCCTGGGCGATCGCGCACTTCTGGAAGCGCCGCTGCACGGCCTCGCTGTCGATGCAACGCTTGCGGCTGCGCGCCTGGAAGATGTTGGTGCAACCGATCACGAGGCTCGCGCAGCGCTTGCCGTCCGCGCACTGGCACTCGTCGTTGTCGCAGAACACGTCGTCGATCTGGATCTTGCCCGCCGCGTCACACACCGCGACGCTGTCACTCGCTGTCATCAAACTAGTAGTTACAGTAGTAGTCGCGGTGCTCGTAGAGCTCGTCTCGTTCTCGCTCAAGCTCGAGCAGTTGCGCGCCGTGTATTGGCATGCGCTGCAGGTCGCGCTCGCGGTTTCCATTGCCAACGTCAGCAGCACGACCACCAGCACGACCACCAGCAGTGGCATCGCGAGAGCGCCGCTCTGTGAGCGCATGGACGTCTTCATTGTTAGCGTCGTTACGCTTGTGGGCTTCTCTCTATCTGTGGGGGCTGATCAATGCACCTTTGTCGGCCTCTCTGTGCGTGAATCGGAGCTGCTCGGGATCTGAAATGCACGCATATTGGACAAGAGTCACACACAAAAATTCAGAGACGTGCGCGTGTGGGTGGGGTACTGAACACATCTCGAATAGTAGACTCGCCGAGTACCATACCGCAAATAAAGTACGTACGCACCTAAATGTACAGTAATGTGCTGAATTGGGAGCTGTGTGTGACCCACAGAAAATAGAGGAGCGAACTTACCGGTAATCCCTGGGGACAGGATCGAGTGCGAACTTTACGGTAAAACCCAAGCAGTTTTGCTTTCATACATTTCAAAATTGGGATTCGTGCCAGCAGCAGCAGCAGGCGGCGACGAAGATGTATGGCATCCGCCGGCGCGACGGCAATTCTTCCGAGGCCATCGCCGCGATCCTCAACCCGAACGAGGGGTACCGGTACGCGCTTAATTCTCTTCGCCTTCATGTAGCTCTGGGCAGATGTCGCTGTCTCTACGCCTTTGTGTGTGAATAGCTAGCTACTCACAGTTGAAGCGGCGACTTGAACTCAACGACTGTCTGTGTGTGTCTGTCTGTCGACTTGATGCACTAGAGAGAAGCTTAAGAAGCGAGGCATCACGCCCAAGGACTATGAACGTGAGAACAAGCTGCGACTCAAGCAGATGCAGAAGCAGAATCGTGAGCAGCGCCTTCAAGAGGTACGCTGCGATGGGGCAATCGTTGATTGATCTACAAACGGCTTGAGGCAAGTGCGCTACGCTGGCAAGGCTTTCCGGGGACTGATCCTTCTACAATGTGTGGGCTTTACAACAGGAAGCTGCGCAGCGCGAGGCATTCAAGCTCACGCGCTTCAAAAGCGTCCGACCGCGCGTGTACAAGCACGAGGAAGAACGAGATAGTGAAAGCAACCAGAAGAAGCACGCTTTCCTGCGTCGAGGTGACTCGGCTGCAGCGCTGCTCACCGATCCACAGCAGCAGCTGAGTCACCACCACAGAAGAGACGAATCCTTACAACTTCAACAGCACTCGACGGGTCTTCCGCCCGCATTTTCACGACCCGAGAAGAAGGAATCGCATCCGCCGCTGAAAGAGCCCGTGCCGTCGCTTGAAGAGCTCGAAGAGCGCAGTCGAGAGCTTGTTGAGAAAATGGTGTGTTTTTTTTCTATATGACTAACTTCTCCCTCTTTCTCATAGCTCAAATGTGTCTGGACTGACTGATCTTCCATAATACGTTTACAGACACTCAAGGAGAAGACGGATTTTGTGAACGCGAATGCATGGGAAGTGATCCGCAAGTCCCCTGCCAAGCCGCAATCAGTAATATACGCTCATCACCAACAGCAGCAGCCTCGAGGCTACAATCGTAACTTTGGCCGCATCCCAAAGTACCTCCTCGAGCGCAAGGAGCAGTGGGCTCGCGAAGAAGAAGAGCGGCGCCTGAATGCGCCAGACCCGGACTGTCCGCCTGGGATGATGCTGCTCGATGAGGACGAGCGCGTGCGTACCCTAAACGTGCTCCGAAAATCGCTCGAAGAGGCGCGGCTGCAGATGAACTTCTTGCCGCTGCGCATCGAGACGCCGAGTCAGATCCGCCGCAAGAACGCGCTTGAGGCCAAGCTCCAGGAGATCGAGGACGCCATCAAAGTGTTTGACCGGAGCAAAGTGTACGTCGCGATCCCGCTCGAAGACCTGAGCAGCAGTGGGGTCAAGAAGAAGAGCCCGAAGAATCTGAACATGAGTCAGGAATTGAATGGCGCAGCCGCATAGTTAAGCTGACATCAAGCAACGATTTCGTTGGTATCAACATTGTCAGCAGTTTCGTATCAACAGAGCGCAGCAATCAAAAGAACCTCCGATTTATTGGTACCTAGTTACGTCATTTGATGACAGTGCGACATCACTCACCATAGTCGTACGCATGCTGACTTCTGTGTGAATGAATCTGTCATTACGATGACATGGACGCGAACGTGGCCTTGACGTCCTCGGGATCGAGCGCGTTGAACTCGTCTTCAGTCACAATCTCCATCTTCTTCGACTTGACCTTGAGGTTGTAGCGATGCCACTCGGAGCGGAAGTGCTCACGGTACTTGGCCATGTCGGTGCCGAAATCGCCTCCGCAGGTACTGCACTGACGGGACTTCTTCTCGCCAGCATCACCAGCACCACCAGCAGCAGTGCCAGTTGCAGCCTGGACGGGCAACGGCGTTGGCGCGACCGAGCGCTTGTCCGAGAGCATGAGGCGGTCGGTCTTCTGGCTGATCTCGTCATCAATGTTGTCTTCGCCCTCCTTGTGATTGTTGAGCTCAATCACCTCGAGCGAGCCCACTCCGTCCGCACTATTCTCTTCAACCAATGCATCGACGACGCGGTATGATCCGGGGTTGATCAGCAGCACCATGCGCGTGGGTTCGCTCCACTTCTCCTCGAGGATCTCGGCACCTTCCTTGAGCATCGCGGGCTTGACTTTCTTAGCGCCGGCAAGCGGCAGCGTGACCTGGATCTTCATCTTGGCGCGCGCGATTGGGATGTGGCCCTGCAGCTTCTTGATCACTTCGAGCGCCTGCTGCTTTGCCGCGCGGTTCGGGACGACAGCGTAGTGGATCTCTTTCATCAAACGCTCGATCACGCTGAATGGGTACGGCCGGTTCGAGTTCGGGTTCACACACTTGTCCGCCACGATCGTCGCGATATCGCGATACAGACTGTCATGTTAACATACAACGATAGTAGCACAGAGAGTTAGTATCGAGCGAGTAATATGACACAACAAGCAAGCCATGGAGGTGTGCTTGGTTGTACCCACTTTTCGACCTGCGCCTTGCGCTCGCCCTCCGAGACCTGCAGCTCGCCCTGGTCGAGGATCAGGCGACACACCTCCGCGTCGTCCTGCACGCCAAACGCCTGCACCCAGTCGTGCTTCTTGGCGAACTTGCCCTGAAGGATGCCATTCACACACACACACACACACACACACAAAATGCCATTCGCATACCAGTTAGATTCAGATACAGAAAGATCTAGAAAGCGAGCGTACAGCTGGTACAAGGGCAGCCACTATAGCTACCTTGGAGACGTTCTCGTAGACGCGCGTGATCTGCAGCACTTCATCGATGTCGGTCTCGACGCCGTTGCGCCAGTTGAGCACCTTGTTCTTGTAGCACGCGATCTCGAAGCGCTTGCCGTTCTTCTTGAGGCGCACGACCGCCACGTTCGTCATGAGCACCTTGCCCACGGGCTGTCCGATGCGCGCGTTGCTCATATTTCTTGTTGGTTTGCTGCTATTGTTGCTTCTGCTGGGTCGGGAATAGACAGAGAGACGCAGCGACGAGGTCTTCTTCACGGGAATGGAGAGCCTTATCGACCAAGCGAATGCGAAAATGCAGCTCTTTTATGGGGATGACCACTCTTGGGAGCAGTGACAGCGACCCATTTTCTAAGGTCTATTCACATATTAAAGAGGATTTAATGTTCAAACTGTGTTGATTGTAACGTGTTTTTGTACTGAAATATCCAAAATTGAGAATCCATTCGATTGAGAGGTATTCGATAATGCCTTCTCGCTTGTTCTTTCACTGCAGTATTTCAGCCAATTAAAAGCCTTGTCAAAAGTCACTAGAGCGGGGGAGAAACGCAATCCTCGTTTTTCGAGACTTGGGTACACTTGCCGGCGCAACCACCTAGACCATTCTCTGCGCTTCTTGATGTGCAGCAGCAGCTCAGACCATTGATTGGCATTGCTTTCATCGCAAGTGAATAGTGCGCAGTCGGAAATCTAGGCTAAGGACAGGAGCGTGTCAGTTGCGGCGCTCCTTTTCTAGAAACCAGGTCTCGCGCATCATGTCTACTGCAAGCAAAGCGCCAATAGACACGTCCAAGCACTCTTCACATAGATCCCAGCCAAGCAGACCAAAGGAAGCATGACGACTTGAGCTTCTTCTTCCGCGTGGGCTTGCCATTCGCAGCAATTGCCCACCTCGGGTGTGTCTTCACCAGGTAGACACGTGGGTGGATGGGGGACCCTTTTCCCGAGTGGCGCAGCTGGACGCTCTCCAGCTTGTGCGCATCAGGCTCGCCACCAGACCGACCATTCGCTACGCCATAAGCAGCAGAAGCAACCAGTCGCTCGCAAATGACGCACAAGCGCACAATACGCTAATGTGTGTACAACTGGTCGCTCTCAAGCGCGACACTTGTGTGAACTGCGTGTGAACGTCGCAGTATGCGCTATGTGATGATGGCTTTCGTCGACGCTTCTGACTCGCAGATCTTCTTGTTGCGACATACACAGCGTAACCGCCGCCGTTACGGTTACGGTACAGCACTACAACTTGACGTCAAACAAGAAGAGGCACGCAAGCTGCTTTTTTTCATGTCAAAGATTTTTTCTGGCAATCAATGACGAGGCAGATGATTCGCGAGGTTGCGAGTTACACACCCACGACAAGCTTGTTCATCATGCTGTTGTCTTGCGCGCATGTGCGCAAGATCCCTGTAAGGACTTGCGTGTTGCGCGGCAAGATTCATGCTTGTTGAGCCTTGTCGTGTTGTGAAGTCGCCGCTTTGTTGTTGGTTGTGCTGCTGCTTGTTTTAGAGCCGACACCTAGGGCTGAATTCACACTCAAGCAGCACAAGCAAGCGCATTCCCTGTAGGGAGGAGCGTGATCAACATTGCACCTTAGTCGAAATGCACCGCTACATTACACTACATCACCACCATGGTAGACAGGCATGTTTATGGCTTGTAAATGTAACAAGCAGCACATTTTTCTGTCACGCTCGAATAAGCAGCAGAATGCAGTTTGCCACAGCTTTGATAGACACTTCAGCTGGTCTGCTGCCCAAAAGACCAGCTTTTTAAAAACTCAAAAACAGCACGACTTGAAGTTGCGGACCTGCGCATTTGACGCCGCGAATGTCATCATGAGGAGAGGAGAGAGATCCGGCTGGCGAATAAACAAGAGCGCTTCAACGATGCGCGTGGTGCTGCCGTCGACTCCAGGTTGGTTTGTGTGAGGTGGGGACGCAAAATACTGTACAACAGCAATAGTGCACAAGTTTTGCGATCGCAAGTGAACTGTGCACTTGTTGGTGCACAGTTCACTCGGAAATCTAAACAGACAACAAGGGCAAAATCAAGCGCAAAATGCAGAAGCTGTAAAGCTGGAAACTGTAGATTCGATGAAAGAAAAAATAGGCAGTCGGATTCTGAATAGTTTTTGACGGATTTTGACCGACTAGCTGGTTGGCAGGTACTTGCGGACCAGTGGTTTCGACATGCACGCAGCAATTCGCACCAGCCATTCGTGTGTGTCGTGGGTTTTGACATCCTCGACCAACTTCATAACCTGTTCTGTCAAATGTCGACCGCCACCACATATCCATCCAGAAATTTCATTTTTGCTGGATATATATGGCCGATACATTTGTGCAGGCTGAAGGTAAAATTATCCATTTTTGAATCAAGAATGATTCCAGTTTTGCCACGGGCTCCAAAGCTGTTATTGTCAGCTTCAACCAGCACTCAGACACGCAGGAGTGAATGCACGAGACAGGTGAGAGCAAGGAGTGGTCGCGAATGGTCCATGGCCGGGCCATCCATTTTCTCGCAGACGACGACTGCAATCCACCCCCACCCCCCACTCGTCACAGCAACGAGTCAGCCAATCACTGCGCTTCTTGAAGCCGATTCACAATTCTGATTGGCTGCTATCCTCGATTGCGCTGTTGTGTGGTCCACGCTGTTTCAGCAAAAGACATGCGGACCGACGACGGAAGAAGAACAGCAAGTCACAAAGAAATCCGGCAGGGGCTAGGGCGTCCTTAATTTGTTGCTGTTGGAGCGGGTTGTCTCTCTCGCATAGTGAAACCAAGATCAAATTCACAATCAGCGACAACAACTGGCCCGCAAAGTGCCACTTTCTCTGCGTGCGTCGTCCCACCGCAACAAAAAGAAGCACAAACCGGATTTGTGAGTGTTGTTTGCGCGAGCGTGCCTTGCGTACCCCTTCCCCGCGTAGCCACCTCACCCTTAAAAACCGGAGACACCCAGTCCAGTCTCCAGTTCTCCAAGCCCACAAGCCCACAGAAAAACTGTGTGGTTTTCGGGACGGCTGGCTCACGAGCCAACCAACAGCAGCAGCAGCAGCAAGCCAACAAGCAAAGCCATTCTCGAATTTAGCCCCACACTCCAACGCCATACAAACAAACAGGCGCAGAAAGCAATCAGCCAACTCCCATACAAATTACCACACAACACAATAATAATGAGCCTGATTGTGTCCGCCATCCCCCCGCCGCCGTGCTCGCCGCGTATGCTCAAGCGCCCGCGCAGCAGCTCCAACGACCGTCTGAGCCTCGAGCAGATCCTCAAAGCCTGCAAGCGCTCCGACCCGGCGTCCCCACACTCGCCCGTCGGCGCCAGCATCAAGCTTCCGTCGCTGCTGCTTCCCCAGCGTCCGTCGCAGAAGATCCCGGCCGATGTGACCACGGACCCGCGCGTTGCCTCGTTGTCCCCACTGCTGCAGGCGTGCTCAAGCATGAAGTCGGCGATCCCGTTCCTGCAGAACTCGCGCCGCCACGCGCTCAGCCTGCTGCTGCAGAACCAGTGCGAGCGCGCGCTCAACGTGCTCGAGAAGATCGAGCGTGCGAACGACATGATCTCGCGCCAGCGCCGCCGCTTCGTCATGGAGCAGGCGAACGCCATCCACAAGTACAACAGCGAGCACCAGGACGACGACGAAGCGAGCGAACAGGTCGTGAGAAAGGTCAAGCGCACTGTCAGCTTCAGCGACGACGTGACCGTGGTGGACGCCGAGACCATGGATCGCTCGCCCGCGCCGATGCCGCCGCTCATCCGTGAGGAGATCCTCGTGCTGCGCGCATCGCGCCCGATCCCGGTCGGCAACTTCTCGGAGCTCTGGAACTAACGCTCAAGCGAGTCAGTCAGTTCCAAGTCCATTTTCTTCAATAGCCAAAGTGAAGGCAGTTAGTATCATATAATAACAACCTATTTATTGATTGGAATCAAGCCATCCATCCATGAACTATCACATTCACACTGTCTCCACCAAACTTCCCCCATTTCCATACCCCACCACGCTTCCATTTCTATCCAATGCTGACGCATGACTGGTTACTGCGTGACTGGAGTGGACTGTGATACTACGACGAACCACCTCCCACTATCAAGCATTCTGTATCATATTCCATCTCATATTCGCCATCACCGAAAAGCTCCACAGAGTTCAGCATTGGACTCATAACCGCTGCATATTTGTGCGGTAATAAATGCATCAACTGGTCGTTTGGCGTCCATGATTCCCTTGCTCTTCATGAAACGCTCCTTCCATCATCCACGCCGTCCATTCGTTCACCCGACGATGGCTGTCACTGGACTTGATTGACATGGGGGCGTCATGCCTCCCAGAGGCTATTTTTAGCCTAGAGAACTGGTTACCGCCCGATGCGCAACTTGGACCGAAATGGCTCGGGCACTTTCCTGTTAACGATCGCCTCCAGCTCCTCCGGACTGTACCGCGCAGAGAAGTGCACCAGCACGATCGTCCCAATGCGCTCAAACTGAGGCGAGAGCGCGATGAGCTGCGCAGTATGGCAACACCATTATTATCAGATTTTCAGACACGCACGCCGACATCTCAATATTGACAGAGTGGCTTGCTTACCTGGTCGAGATGGATGTGGCCGCGTGAGCTTGCATCCAATGGCGTCTTGTCATCGCCCACGTACGTTGCCTAGCCATTTATCAAACAAGAATAAGATCAACATCTGACCGACCAGTTGCGATTACCAGTTGCTCCTGTTGTGAAGAATGCACAGTGCAGTAGCGATGACAGTACGTACCTCTGTGATGAGAACCTTCACGCTGAGCAAATCACATTGAAGCTGCATAGTCTGGTCTTCTGAGGAGCTGCCGGTCTTCTCAAAGATCTGCGCGGTCGTGTCCCCCGTGTACGCGATCTCGGGACTCAGGATGGCGGTCGTGACCTCGCGTCCTTCTCTCCTGAACGCCGCGATCTCCTTTCCTGGTAGCCCCACATATTCGTCCTTGAGCTTCGTGTGCTTGCGATACAAAATGTATCCGAGGCTCAGCACGCGATGCACGGTTGGGAACGCCTTGACAGCCCACTGCGCAGACAGATGGATCTCTTCGAATGGCTCGACAGACACGATATGCGCGCGGATCTCGTCGCCCTGCATCGCCGAGAAGCTCTGCAGGATGCTCTGCATGTGCGCTACGAGGTGCGACGGCACGTAGTACTTGGCGGGCCGCATCTTCTGCAGAGAGCGGCGTGCGGCGTGCGTCACAAACGCGCTGATGTGGTCCGCGTGGCCGTGCGTGATGAACACGTTCGACTTGCTCGCGACTTGGTGCGCGCAGCAGCCCATGTCAAACGCCACGTCGATAGACTCCACGTAGCAGCAGGACTCGACGCCCGCGACCGCGCGCACATGGAGCGCGTAGCCCTCTGCGTCCACGCGCACAGCGCCGCCGCCTCCGGACGAGCGGATCTTGGGTGGTGGTGGAGTTGACTCCATTTGTGATTTCAACGCCAACCCATCTGCGTCAGTACGAGCAACAATCTCGTGACCTTGACTGGTTTCTTTTGTTGTATGTTTCAACATTTCTACAACTTGGAGGCTCCTGGTTGGAACATGGAGCTTCCAACCAAACGTTGTGTATTTATTCCACTAAATTATCACCAATCAGCACTCACAAAAGAGCCCCTATTTCCACCAATCATTCTGCCTTTTTCCGATCCCACCTCACATCCTTCAGGAAACGGTACATTAGTACCACTTGGTTGTTTGAATGCAAAAAGTCGGGTCCACACGAATAAATTGCTCTACATAATCAGAACTCCTGAATATCATATTCGCATATTTTTAATCAGCATAACCGACTTCGATAATACCTCTTTACATACAAAATCAATCATCCAAGGTAGATCAGTTGCTTTGCGAAGCTTTTTTGAGAAGCCATGGCACTCACACATTCGCATTCACCACGTGACGCAGCAGGCAGTTGCCATCCACCAGCCTTCTCGTCTCTTCTCGTCTCTTCGTCTCTTCACTGGTGCGTGGTGCGTGGCGCCGCGCCTCCATCTGTTGCCTCTTTCATTCCGCCATTCCCACACCACCACCACCACCACACACACAGCGCCACAGCGACAGCGACAATGGCCGCGTCCGTCTCTTCACCCCCTTCTTCTCAACCACTCGAGCCCAAGCGCGTGGCGCTCGTGCTCACGGTGTTCCTCTCGGACCTGCTGCTCACAGGCCTGGTGTTCGGTTGGGCCCCACTGCTGCTCATGCTCCAACAGGAGCAGCAGTACGTCGAGCTCTGCGACTTTGACAGCGACGACTACCTCAACAACGTGGACGCGGATGGCAACGACAACAGTCCGCTCACGTGCGTGGCACAGGAGAACCGGCTGAACCTCATGTTCGCGGTCGCGTCCGTCACGATGAACGCCGGCGCGCTGCCCATCGGCTTCTTCCTCGACTACGCGGGCCCCAAGATCGCCATCATGGTCGCCGCGGTTGTCGAAGTGTCGGGTCTGCTGCTGCTCGCGTTCGCGGACTCCCAAGAGTTCGACGTGTTCCTGCCGGCATACACGCTGCTGGCGCTCGGCGGCAGCATGACCATGATGTCGAGCTTCCCCGCGAGCTTCCTCATGATGCAGTACCAGACCGCGATCCTGGCGGCGATCAGTTGTATGTTCGACGGCAGCAGCGTCGTGTTCCTCGTACTCTACTCGATCAAGGAGAGCTTCGACGCCAGTCGCCAGCAGCTGCTCATCGCATTTGCTGGCGTCGCAGGCGCGATCTACGTCGCGCTCATTGCGCTTTGGCACGTGAACGAGCACGCGCTCAGCGAAGATGAGTCCGAGTCGACGAGAGACAGCAGCAGCAACACGGAGCTCGAGTCGCTGCTCGCGCCTGAAGCAGCAACTGCAGGACCCGAAAGCGAGCACTACCCGAGCAACGACATTGCGCTTACACCAATCATGCTCAGCACCACCAGCAATAGCGCGCCACCATCTTCCTCCAATCTTCAATACGGCAGCGTGGCACTCGAGACACAGCGATTGCAGTTACAGCAGCGCATCCAAGACGAGTTTGAGCTCGTAGACGTGGCTATGGGCAAGCAGATGGCGACCTTCGAGTTCATGTACATTGTCGTATTTGCCGCCGTGCAGGTGCTGCGCGCGACGATCTACATCGGCACAACAAACAAGCTGCTGGAGAACTATGGCGATCGCCAGCACGAGTACCTGTTCACCAAGATCTTCAGCTTCGTGCTTCCCATGGGCTTCCTGTTTGTCCCGGCGATCGACCACATCGTCGAAAAGAAAGGGCTCGCGCTCTCGCTGCTGTTCACGAACGTGCTGGGCGTGGTGTACAACCTGCTGGCGTTCGTGCCGAGTCTGCAAGTCCAGTGCCTCACGTTCTTCGTGTTCGCTGGGTACCGTGCTTTTCTGTACGCGGTCATGTCGGCGTTCACGGCCAAGACCTTTGGGCTCAAGAACATGGGCTCGCTCATGGGCATCATCTTCTCCATCGGCTCGGTCGTGAGTCTCGCCGAGTACCCGGCCGTGTACCTCTCGAACGCGTACTTTGACGGCGACCTCACGGTGCTCTACGGCTTCTCGCTGCTGCTCTGCTTGCTGCTCTTCCCCTATACCGAGTATCTGCGTAAACACGAGCGCGAGCGTGAGGATAAGAAGCAGCGACTGCTCACCAAGCTCGGCGACGGCTACGCTGCGTCCTCCAATGTGCCGGCGACGCCCACGCACGGCCTCACGTACCTGCGGTCGCCCATGGTGCGCAAGTCGTCGGCGGTGAAGTCTAAGTTCACGCAGCCCTGAAGTATATTTTATGAAAAGAACTTGGGTATTAGAGAGAGCAGGTGTGAATAGCTACCATGACTACATAGCAGTAGTATTGAAATTGAACAACGAACTGGAATGCAAGTGCACTATCTATCTGCCACCAGTGTAAAATGGGTACACCGTGAGTAAGACATGGCTACACTTTCGACTGACATTCACATTTCGTTTATTTCCGCACAAAATGCCACCTTCACAGTTGACTCTTTTTTTCTCCATTTCAGCTCTAAACGAAATGAAATGAAAGCAGGTGGTGGCCGGGATCTAATAGCCGCGAACTAACCCCGCAGTTTGGCCTGCAACTGATGCACATTCTTTGCATCCAGCGAAATTCACCAGCGTGTGCTCTATTGACACCTCCACTTACTTTTGGCAAGTTAACTCTCTTCTTCTTTGGACAGAAGTGGCTGCAGAAGTGAAGAGAAGCGGATTCATCCGGAGCCTCCAGGAGCAGCAAGCGCTAGAGACCAGTGGCGTCCTCTGCTGCAACATCGCGAGCCCACACAGTCGATGTTTGCGTTTGCAAGAGAGAGACCAAGAGAGAGAGACTAGCGAGGGTACCAGCCACTTGGAGTGCGCATCTGAGCCAAATTTCTGAGTCTGAGGCTTAGAGCTTCCTCAGACTCAGAGTTGGTCGCTGAAGCTCGAAGTTCGCATTACCTGATGATGAGGCGTGTCATTCAACAACCCTCACTTTGGCGCTTTCAACCCAAAGGTATCAGGTCAATCTACCTATCGACCAGACTCCGCGATGACGACTCCGTCCGCTCACCTCTGTGCAGGTCGTGCTGCGCTCAAGAGCAGGCGCACAGTTCGCTGCACTGCCGCATGTCACCCAAGTGATCAGCTGCTTCCTCGACCGTGGGTTCCCAAAGTTCTGGAGTCTCCCTCGAGCCTGTGAAGCCAACCTCCTGTCGCTTCTCCCGCGTCTCGCTGCACGCGAGATATCAACTGGAGTTGACCCGTACTACTGGAAGTATCAGCGCAACCAGGGACTCGTCTCCGCTGTGAAGTACGGTAACCTCAAGATGATCGAGTGGCTGCACGAGTGCTGTCCGAATGTCTTGCCGTATGCAGCGATGATGGAAGCGGCGAAGACAGGGAATCTGGGGTTGCTGGAGTGGCTGTCAAGTACCCACGAGAGCGCTGTCTGGCTCCCGCAGATGATGGAAAAGCCGCCTGGGAGGGGCAATTAGAGATGCTCCAGTACCTGCACAGCTACCCGAAGAGCCGAGGGTTTAGGGCCAAAAGAGCGTTTGAAGTGGCAGTTCGAGGCGGTCATCTCGATACGATGAAGTGGCCCAGAGTCACTATGGGAGTGCTACAGTAAAACCTTTCTCAGCAGGGTACGCCGCGATCTACGGCGTATACACTGAGATGGTAAAGTATCTATACGCGCATCCTGAGCAGTACGACGGCGTGTGGTTTCTGTTCTCGAGACTGCGCTGCGCGGCACGAAAGGGAGACCTCCAGTTGCTCCAGTGGCTATACGCCAAAGCTGACGCGGTCCCTGGTGCTGCAAGCAGGCTCTCTCGCCCAGTCAACGCCGCCACCGCAGGCGGTCACTTGCGCGTCGCGTGGTGGCCGCACCGACACCGCTCTGACGGATGGACGGCCTCCGTGATGGACAACGCGGCGCAGAGCGGCAACCTCAGGCTCGTGCGGTGGTTCCACGAGAGCAGAGGCGAAGGTTGCACGTCAGCTGTGATGGATAATGCCGCCGCGTACGGTCATCTCCATATTGTGAAGTGGCTCCATGAGAACTGGAGCGAGGGGTACTCTTCTTCTGTGATGGAGCACGCCGCGCTCGGGGGCTACTCGGATATTGTCGTGATTGCACGCGAACCGAAAAGAAGACTGCACTTCCGAAGTGATGAACTACGCGACTGTAAGCGGATCGCTCGACCTCCTGAAATGGTTTTATGCGAACCGGTCGGAAGGATGCACCATCGATGCGATGGACAATGCTGCTGACAGAGGTCATCTCGAAGCACTGAAGTGGCTTCGCGAGAACCGCACCGAGGGGTGCACTACAGGCGCCATGGACTACACAGCTTCGAATGGGCACTTCAACATTGTCAAGTGGCTGCATGAAAACCGTAGGGAAGGCTGCGCAGCTAACGCAATGAGCGAAGACGGCGCATGTATCAAGTACATGGAGCTCTTGCAGTGGCTGTACGACAAGTACCCTGCGTCGCTGAGCCTTGAAAAGTTAAAGTTACGTAGCACGTATATGCCTGCGGTGCTCGACCACATACTCGGACTCAAAACTGTCACACTAAAGTGAATATTGATGCATAGTATTTGCTGTTATGGAATGCTGATCGGTGGCTTGACCCCCATGGTGATTTCAACCCTGGAGGTGGACACGTGGTTCGAAAATAAGGTGTGAACAAGCGACTACTGTGCCAAACCGAAGCAATGCTAAAGCAAGCCAAACGTGTCTTCGAGCAGCCGCGGCATGTACGTATAGTACTCTCGCAATCCATCAAAATCCACCGAGTCAGGGTAGTTTGCGTGCATCCACTGCACGATTTCCATGTGCTCGTGGCACACGAAGCCGTTCGGCACTGCATTCGGCGCGCAACCTTCACTGCGGTTCGCGTGCAGAAAGAGCAGGGTTTCGAACTGGCCGCAGGTCGCAGCGCCGCCCATCGCCTCAACCGTGCAACCCTCGCGGTGGTTCTCGTGGAGAAACTTGACTATGTCAAGGTGATCTCCCTCGGCTACGCCGTCCATCGCCTCGACCGCGTCCTCTTCCGGGTAGTTCTCGTGGAGCCACTTGACCACTCCGAAGTGGCCGCGCATGGCCGCATGCTTCATCGCCTGGTCGGTGCATCCATCATTTCGGTTCTCGTGGAGCCACTTGAGCACATCCAGCTGGCCCTCCATGGCGGCTTCGTCCATCCCATACTTCGAGCCTCCCTCAGTTCGGTTCTCGTGCAGCCACTTGATCACCTCGAGGTGACCTCTGCACAACGAGATCCATCGCCTCGCTCGAACAGCCGTCGCTTCGATTCGCATGAAGCCACTTGAGCGTGTCGAGGTGTCCGTTCAGCGCCATGTGGTCCATCGCCCAGGCCGTGCAGCCTTCGCTCCGATTCTCGTGCAGCCAGTGGACGACGTCGAGGTGGCCATTTGCAGCCGCGTAGGTCATCGCTAGTTCCGTGCACTTGTTTGGGAAGTGCTGATCGTGGAGCCACTGCACGATCTCCAAGTGGCCACCGCGAGCGACGCAGTCGATTGAGATGTTGTACCCGCCGAAGTTGAAGGCTCCACGGCACTTGGTCATAAGCCACTTGACGCACCCCAAGTGGCCTACGCGTACCGCAAGCGAGAGCAGCCTGTCGGAGCGTCAAAGGGTCTTCGGGTAGCTGTGCAGGTACTGGAGCATCTCTAATTGCCCCTCCCAGGCGGCTTTTCCATCATCTGCGGGAGCCAGACAGCGCTCTCGTGGGTACTTGACAGCCACTCCAGCAACCCCAGATTCCCTGTCTTCGCCGCTTCCATCATCGCTGCATACGGCAAGACATTCGGACAGCACTCGTGCAGCCACTCGATCATCTTGAGGTTACCGTACTTCACAGCGGAGACGAGTCCCTGGTTGCGCTGATACTTCCAGTAGTACGGGTCAACTCCAGTTGATATCTCGCGTGCAGCGAGACGCGGGAGAAGCGACAGGAGGTTGGCTTCACAGGCTCGAGGGAGACTCCAGAACTTTGGGAACCCACGGTCGAGGAAGCAGCTGATCACTTGGGTGACATGCGGCAGTGCAGCGAACTGTGCGCCTGCTCTTGAGCGCAGCACGACCTGCACAGAGGTGAGCGGACGGAGAAGGGGTGGCGGACTCGTAGCCAGAAGAGGGCGGACCGTCTCCTGCTGCTCGTGGGAGTGGGAGGGATCGCAGGAGGGAGAGCTCATGGTGTGCTAGTTGGCTCAGGATTGGTTTTGTTTTGTTTTGCTTGGAGAGATGACTCGGGTCAAGTTGAGTTATGCTGTGTTGCAAGTGTGGCCCTGATTCTTGGATCAGGAGGAGCATGCATGGCTGATTTTGTCCACCGATGGTGGAAGCAAAAACGGTTACGACCTTCACTCTCACTTTGTGTTTGACAAGAATGATAGTAAAACCATCACTCACTCGAACCCAATCTGTGTATCTGAGTCTGAGTAATATTGTCAACTGTGACTCAGACATCAGCTTTCCGCAGCTCAGCTCAATTCGCTGAGTTTCTGGTTATTATTGTTTGGCAGCTTGGTATCATCATTCGAACCGAGAGAATTGCCATTTAAACCAGTGAGAGGGATTCACTTTCATCCAAAGCGCCTCGCTTGTTTGGAGAGACTGTACAAGCAAGTCGGAGTCCCTATCGAGTCGATCGTAGACGTGTCAACACGCTGGCGCTCGACATTTGGTATGATACAGCGCATCGCAATGCGAAATCCGAGCTCGATGATTACCTTCCTTCGGAGTTCAACCGCGGATGAAGACGACGATCCTCTTGAGTGGTGGCAGGACAGTACCCAACTCTGTCTCGCATGGTACGAGATTTTCTCGCGAATACATGGCACATCAACCTTATCGTTACCTTTATCTATTTGATCTAGTCCTAATAACCTACACATGAATGCATCTCGCTGGTTTACTGTTTGAGTATCCCCGTGGGCACTTTGTCGGCCAGGAACTGGTTGATCGCGTTCGTGCACTCCTCGTGCTTCTCGTGCTGCAGGATGTGGCCGCAGTTGTCGAACACGAGCACGTGCTTGCGGTCGACGGTCATCGTCTCCTCCAGCTTGTCCACGCACGACACGTCCAGTACGCGGTCCTGCTTGCCCCACATCACGAGCGTCTTGGCGCGGATCTTTGGCAGGTACTCCTCCAGGATGGTCGGCTCCGTGAGACAGTCTGCCACGATCTTCTCGATCACGGTGAGCTGCTTGGCGCGCTCGGTGCCCACCAATCCCGCCAAGAAGCGCGGGAACTCGCGCGCGCGGAAGCTGATGAGCTTGTTCATTTCGTTGATGTCGTCCGGAGTGTGCGCGAGCAGCAGGTTCTTGCCGGTCTCCTCCAGTATCCGCAGTCCGTCGCTCTTGTTCTTCATGGAGATACCCGCGGGACAGACCATCGTCAGCGATCGCACGCGCTCCGGATACTTGGCCGCGTACACTCCGGCGATCATACCGCCCATGGAGCAACCCACAAGGTGCACTTTCTTGTCAGCAGGCACCGTTGTCTCGAGGAACTGGTGCAGTCTGCTCGCCTGATGGTCCACGCTGTAGTTGAAGAGCGCGTCGGCGGGTGTTGTGCGTCCCTGACCAGGCAAATCGGGGATCAGCACCTGATACCTCTTGTCCACGCCGCTGGCCACGCGCACCCAGGACTCCTTCATGGAGCTGAAGCCGTGCAGGAAGATGACGGCGTCCGTCTTGTCCTGCTCCTTGCCCTCACGCTCTATGTAGCTCCAGTTGAACTCGTCCACCTCGACGTTCTTACCACCAAAGCCCTTGCAGTACGCCACGAAGCTCAGAGTGTTGATCATCGTGGACGTGAAGATGGATGAGAGTGTCATTGTAGTAGTCTGGATGCGTGTGCGGTGAGTGTCGCTGTGTGCGGTTGGTTGACTGGGCGCTTGGGCTCTCTTGTGTATGGGGAGCTCTATTCGCAAATGAGCTACTTGGCTCTGACAGTCAAGTTGAGCGCTTCGCTTCCATGGCATTCTCGTCCTTGAGCACAGACCCTCAACGGTGATTCGCTAAAAATGTGACTTAAGCGATTCAATTGGCTAGAAATGAGAGAGAAAATGAGAGCGCTGGTAATGACAAAGCCAGTAATCACACTGACCGTCATTCCGTGATCATGGCATGCGAGTTTGTTGCATACACGCTCTGACTCGCAAAATGGCTTCACTTCCTTCAATTGTCGCTATCCTACTAGCAACGCTGAGGAGTCCTGGGAACGTGCTGAGCACCAATCAACTCGATGGTTCTTTGGTGGAGAATCTCCAGCAGCACAATGAAGCTTTTTGCCTGAATAGAAAGAAAGTACCAATACGATTTGCTCATTATAAGTCATCTACTCAACCTCTACTGTCTTATTCTACTACTGGCCTTCTAGACCAGTCGGCACTTTGTCCGCCAGGAACTGGTTGATCGCGATTATGCACTCCTCGTGTTTCTGGTGCTGCACGACGTGGCCGCACTGATCAAATACGAGCACGTGTTTGCTGTCGACAGCCAGGAGTTCTTTGACGCGCTCAAGACACGACACGTCCAGTAAACGGTCTTGCTTGCCCCACATCACAAGCGTCTTGGCTCGGATTTTTGGCAGGTACTGCTCCAGGATGGTTGGCTCCATGAGACAGTCAGTCGCGATCTTCTCGAGCACGTGCAACTGCTTAGCCTGACAGTATAGACAATAATCGCAACAGAGAGATTCAGGATTAGCACCGACAGAGTAACTTCAATTCACACAAGCAGTATACAGCAGCAGTCTTACCCGCTCTTGGCCGATCAGCCCCGCGACGAAACTAGGAATGTCGCCTGCGTCGTGGGTCGTCATCTTGTGCATCTCGTTGATCTCCTCGGCAGTCTGTGCGAGCAGCAAATTTCGTCTCGTCTCTTCCATGATGCGAAGTGCGTCGCTCTTGTTCTTCATAAAGATCCCCGCGGGGCAGATCATCGTCAGCGACTGCACTCGTTCTGGGTACTTTGCAGCAAACACACCCGCAATCATGCCCCCCATGGATATTCCGACCAGATGCACCTTCTTGTCGGCTTGCACAGTTTTGTCAAGGAACTGGTGCAGACGACGGGCTTGAGAATCCACGCTATAGCTAGCGAGCGCATCTGCGGGAGTGGTTTTGCCCTGACCGGGCAGATCTGGGATCAGCACCTGGTACTTCTTGTCCACACCGCTGGCAACACGCGTCCATGACTCCTTGAACGCGCCAAAGCCATGCAGGAAGATGATGGTGTCGGCCTTGCCTTCGTCTTTGCCCTCGCGCTCCATGTAGCTCCAGTTGAACTCGTCCACTTGGACGTTCTTGCCGCTGAAGCCCTTGCAGAACGCGAGGAAGGTGAGCGCGTTGACGAAGACCGACGTGAGCATGGACGAGAGCACCATTCGTGTCGGCTGTGAGGAGTTGTGTGAGTGGTGGCTTCTATTACGGTTGGGTGTGTAACTTGCAGTCAATCGGCAAATGAAGATTGCAAGTGTGCGTGCTAATACAAGTTCACGTGGTGGCTTTGTCGCTCTGTCAAATGAGCCGCTCGTTTTTGCTTTTGCTCACCAGCTCATTTGGGTGTTCCTTGGCATTCTTGAGCACCATCACTCGTTGATGATTCGCTAAAAATACTCTTTTGAGGTTTTCAATTGGTTAAAACCTTAAGCCACAATGAAGAATGGTGGTCTTTCTGCTCATCGTAATCCAAAAACCATCATTCTGTGATGATGACGCGACGGATGACCCACACACAGTATTAGCGAAATGGCTTCACTTTCTGCTTTACCTCACGCCAAGCGAATGCCAAGAGCAACATGAGTACACGCTCGATTCTAATTATTCAGTGATCATATTGTGATTATGCAGGCAAGCCACGCGGATCATTTGGCTACTCACGTACAGTAGCTGTCGTCGAAACCGCTTCTTCTAAATGAAAAGTAAATGGGAAAGAAGTTCACAGTGACGCTACTGTGTGGTCTTCTACGCGATCGGTCGGTACACATATCGGCGCATCTTAGTCTTCAGCACTACGAGCGCAGCCAAGGCCGTGCACACGCAGCCAGCGAAAAAGAACGTGATTGGGTGCATCGCAATGAAGCCGCCTTCGTTCGTCGCTCCAGCGTTGATAGCAGGCAGCGACGGGGATGCCATGTTTTCCGAAAAAGCTGCCAGCTCTGCGTTGTCCTTGTGCGTGACGTCCTGGGTGTCTTCGATCGGGTGGTCCTTCGCAGCTTCCTTGAAAGGCACGATACCAAAGATCGAGCCGCCGTAGATCGGGTTCTCCTCCCACACGAGCTCCTCTTCGCTGATATCAGGCTCCACGAACGCGCAGTCCGCTTCAATGCCGAGGTTGTTCTTGCCGCGCACGATCTTAAAGAAGCCGTTCATGCCCCAGTATGTACCCCACGAGTTGCGCACGTGCCAGTACTTGACGCCGTCTTCTTCGCCCCATCCGACGATCTCCACGTCGTGATCAATGTCCATGAAGCCAGTCGTATCTTCGTAAATGCCGGCTTTGTAGTCGTACGTGAATCCATTACTGCATGCAATGCCGCACGTGATCGGACCGTTCGCGAGCTCCTTGATCATCGCGGCCTCGCCAGAGAGGGAGCCGTAGCGCTTCGCACGGTAGCGGACCACCTTCGTCACAGGAAAGCAGCTCGCCTTGGTTGGGCTCTCGGGCGTGTACATGCAGCTGCAGAGACACAAAGAAGTACAAGTATTGTAAGTAAGGGCTCGCACAACCACTATCATAAGAACAAAAAGCAAAAGTGGGCTTACTTCATGCAGTAGCCGTGAGGAGGGCACGTGCCGTTCGTCGCAGTGAACTTGGTGTGATCCGTCGCATTGTACGGCAAGCAGGACTCGTCCGGGAGACCGTAGCGCTCCATAAACTCGTACACGTCCTTGGCTTCGCCGCCGTTGCATCCATCCGAGAGTCCGTGTCCAGGGGCGCAGTTCAGAAAAGACTGACGTCCCAGCATCACATCCGCCCCGGTAAACTTGCGCTTCTTGTTCATGATCTTGATCCGGTCTTGCGCACTCGACATCGCGCCGTGCGCATAGCACGAGCCGCAGTACTGCGGGATGTGCTGGTTCCACGACGGCACGCAGAAGCCTTTCTCGCACCAGTCAAAGTGTTTGGGGTACTTCGTTTCGATTTCCTTCTGCTCACTGAGCGTCATCGCCGGAAGCTCCCGCACTTTCGGGTGCAGGTGCTCGCGGCCTTTCATCGTGCGCTTGCAGTGGCAGCCCACAGCATCGTCAGAGGCATCAGCAGGCGATGAAGAAAGCGCGAGCGCTGCTACCACGGCAAGCGCCACCACACGCTGGAAAGAATAGCGCGTCATTGAGATCTGTATCTTGAGCTCGTGAGAAGGCGGGCGTGGGTGGACCTGGAGGGAGGAGATCTTGGCGGATGCTGGCGAGAAGAAGAGTGAGCGTTGTTGCTTTGCTCTGGTTGGTGCTTTGCTCTTGTTGGTGCTTTGCTCTGGTTGGTGCTGACGCAACCCACCAATTGTGTGAGAAAAGACACAGCACCAGAACACACGAGAGCCATTCAGCCATTAACCTACTGGGAAAGGGCTGCGCACTCGAAGGATCGAACGATTCAGACGAAACCACCAACGTAACCACCCAATGTCACGTGCGTCGTTTCGCAGCGCGGGAGGTACGGTTACTGCTCTCCGCAAAAGTGCGATTCGGGGTTCATGGTAACTTCAACACGAAGCATGTCGTACTTAGTCAGGTGTTATATCTAGGAATAGTGTAGTTGGCTGCTTGGAAGAAGAATGCCACACACACACTACCGATTTGTTGTATTCGTGTTTTGCACGAAAAAGAAGACAGACGACAGCTAATATAAGCCATCCCAGCCATGGAGCTGACGGAGAGCAATCAGTTCCATCTGTACATCGAGAGCGTCCGCGATGACATCGCCGAGTGTTCGCAGCAGCTCCAGGAGAAGCAGCTCGCGATCGCGAACGCGCTCAAGCAGTCCGAAGAGCTCACAATCGGCGCCGCGACGCTCAAAGTGCGCATGAAGGAGCTCGAGTTCGACGAAGAGCTGCTCAAGCAGTCGGAGGACGCCGCGATCAAGGAGAAAGTGCTCGCAGAGAAGAAACTTATGGAGGTCGGCGGGTTTGAGCGAGCGGTGCGCATGCTGCAAAAGGCATTGCGGGAGGCGAAACAAGAGCTACAGGACACTAAGAGTACGTTTTTTGGGCTGATACATTGTTTTCAGTTGCTGTACTTTCTAACACTCAATAACTAACTATTGTAGGATAAGTTGTTTTGTTCCGGAAAGCTCATAAACCTAGCCGCTTTTCTGCCTGAAATCACAGTTTTTAAGCAAATGAAACGCAACACTAATCATCAAATGGCAATTTTGGCCAATCACAATCGCCCGCTCATTAAAATAAAGTTGTTCCGGATTATTTCTGTCATCTTCTGGGAAAAAATATGATTATTCAATAAGTTGACATACAAAAATCAAGTCAGACACGTCATTATCGAATAAGTGCGCGTTTGTCTTGACTGTACCACAGATATGGTACACTGGCAAATGAATGGCGCGCAGCATGATGTTCTCCCAACATTCAGTGCGACTGCCTCTCATCTGGCACGCAGTGGTCATTTGAGAGAGAAGCGTGACTGTGTGTAGTACGCGTGACTTTAAGTATGAACTTTGAGGAGTTGAAGCGAGCTGCTCGCGGGCTCGATGCTCCTGCGGGAACCATAGCCCAAGAGAACGCCGCAATGAAAGCGTTTCATGAGTTCCTAGATATGGTTGGCATGACAAAGAAGTCACTTGACGACATTTCTACTGCATACGCAACTGAGGCAAGTTCTCCTTTGCAAAATA
>JALBYZ010000227.1:0-41821 GCA_038050575.1 Globisporangium mamillatum | reverse complement strand
GTTTTAAAGAAAAGTTGAAAAACGAGAATTTTCTAAACTTTTGGCGCGCACTTTAGCAAAGTATACACAACAAACATCATTTACTTGTTTAAAGTAATTTTGGTTTCGACAATGTATTTATATTTCTCCGCCATTTCTTCCGAATCTGTGATGTGTGTGGTCAAGATCTGATTACGCCACACGCTCACAACAGTCACTTCAAATTGGCTGCTTGCTGCATTCGTTTCTCCAGTTGAAGAAATTGATTGTGAGGGGATGGCTTCACGTGTGGCTTACAAATTGCGAGAAAGAGCATCGGAGCACCACTCAGTAGCTCACGCAGTAAGTTGACAGTGTGGATATATATATCTACGTGGAAGTACCACCATTCAGTGGTCTACGATAGGATTTGCAGCGAGCTACTGAGCAAAGCTCAGAAGAAGCAAATAGGGTGGCAAGTTGCCATTGTATGTATGGCCTGAATACTCTGTAGGTGCAATGATCCAAGCAAAAGCAGCTCGAGAAGCAATGTCAACATTACACAGTCCATTGTTCCTTATTTGTAGCTCAGTAACAGTGCTTGCCATACTCTTCCTTCCGCCAATGCACTATTCGCCCACGTAGACGCGCACAATGTGTGTGTGGCTAACATCCAGACCATCCAGGCTTCGACTAAGACATTCTCACACGCAAATCCACTCGCCGCACTCGCCTTTGAACACAGCGATGTCCTGGTCCTCAGGTAGTAGTCCCTGGCTGCTTTGCTCCTTCCTGCCTCGCTCCAATCTGGTGGCTCGGTCGGCTTGGGTGCTCAACACTTCTTGAAACCCGCCGAGGACCTGGTCAAGAAGCTCATAGTCCTCCTCCTTGTCGTCATGGCCGGTCTTGCTGCTGTTCTCACACTGTGGTGCTGCGCGGAGAGGGCACTGGATAATCGTCCGACTGCGCTTTGCGAGCCCATTCTCGAAGAGCAGGATGAGCTCCGGCACGCACCGATGTGCTCGCGCGATAATCGCTTCTGCTGCCGCAACAGCAGCCGATCGCTTTTCCGTCATCGAGCGAGTATAGTTGGGAGCTGCTCCTTTGATTGATTCCATTGGACCAAAGTGGGGTGGCGTTCACGTCTACAGACAATGAACAAGGTAGTGAGGGTACAGACGGTGGTGGCACACTGGAGGTGTGAGCATACACAGCACCAACTTCACGGAAATAGAGACAGGACATTAGACACACATATGCGTAGCTTTTCTTTACCTTGCTCGCCTCTTTCGTGCGTTTGCGCGTCGACAATAATGGATGAATGAGCCAAACATTTGGGCGACCTAACTGCCTGATATCAGTTGCCTGATGCGAAGCGACGCGATCAGTTCCATCCAGTCAAGCGCGAGACTTTTGACCAAGGAGAATCATCGATACAAATCGAAGTCATTGCGCCATTGTAACTCGCCATTCACATCGCTTCGTGTATAGTACAGAGCGAACATATATCTGCGCCTGTAGATCAGTTGGTTCCAAGCAGATGGATGGCGTGTGTGTCTTCGCCTCAATCTCAAAGAGAGTCAATGATGCATGCCTCAGCAGCATCATGGCTTTCAAGACACATCCCGTGAAATGTTGCGCGAACGTTAGCCGAACACCTCTCATCGTCGCATGTGATTCGCTAAAAATAGATTTGGATTGTTGTCGGAATGTCGGTACATTTGCAATAGGAATGATTGTCAAATTTGCTTTCTTTCCAAATACCAGCACTTTTGAATTTGCCACAAAGTGCAAGACACAGCCACCAAGACACTCAAGCCTCTGCACGATGGTTCCTGAGAGAGAATGGCGCGGCGCGGGCCAAAACATGGACAAGCGGTGCGTCTACCTGTTTTATGCTTGCATCTGTATATATATATATATATATATGCTGCATGATGAGCTCACGCCGTTTTTCTCTGTTGTTACTCTGTGGATGGGATGTGTAGCACGGCGCGCAAAGTGCACAGCGAAGACTTTAAGCGCACACTGCACGAAATCCGCGAGCAGTACTTGCATAACTACGCGCAGAAGCAGCGAGAGGATGATGATGCGGTTGCGTCATTGGGCAATGACCAGATCCACGTCTACGTGCGCAAGCGTCCGCTGCTCCCGCATGAGCTTGAGAAGAACGATTTTGACGTGATCTCATCGATCGGAGAGCGCGAAATCGTCATCCACGAGTGCAAGATGTACAATGGTATGGGCATGACACAAGTGTTATATGCTTGATACGGGTGTACGCTAATGCTCATGTGTGTGTATGTGTGCTCGCTTGCTTATTGACAGATATGCGTCACAAGTACATCGTGTCGCACCACCAGCGCTTCTCGACATGCTACGACGAACATGTGGACACTGAGGCGGTGTACCATGGCACGGCGAAGCACTTGCTGTTGCACACGATGGAAGGCGGCAAATCAGTGTGCATGATGTACGGTCAGACCGGCTCGGGCAAGACGCACACCATGGGCGGACTGTTTCAGTACATCGCGGAGGATTTGTTCACCGAGGCGGTTGGGAACGTAGATTTCACTGTCTCTGTCGCTGCGGTCGAAATCGCTGGCTCGAAATGCTTTGGTACGAAGTCAAGCTCATGCACCCACTGGATTGTAGTAAGAGGTTAACAGACTGACCAACATTATGATATTTGAACAGATCTCATCAACAATCGAAGCAAAGTGGTGGTGTGCGAGGACGCTGAAGGCAACATCAATCTCCTCAACTCCTCCGAGATCGAAGCTGATTCGACGAATTCGCTTCTCGACGTGCTGGAAAACGTCAAGGACTTGCGCACAACAGAGTCCACCAGTGTGAACAACCAGTCTTCCCGCTCCCACCTGGTGTGCTACGTCAACCTTCGCTACCCAACCTCCCAGAGGCAGAAAGCTGAAGGTAAGCGTGGGGAGTTGTACGGACAACTCGTGCTCCTCGATCTTGCTGGCAGTGAGCGCAACGCCGACAGCTTCAACCACAGCGCAGCCCGCCACAAGGAGACGATCGAAATCAACAAGAGTCATCTGGCGCTGAAGGAATGCATTCGCGCTATCGGGAGCGAAGACACGACTGGGTACGTCCCGTACCGAGCCAGTACGTTGACGCGGATCTTGAAAGGTTGTCTCTGGAGCAAGAACTCGAAAGCAAGCGTGATCGCCACGATTTCACCGCTCTCTGTTGATACGGAGCACACCCTCCACACCCTGCTCTGTGCTGGCCAGATGCTCGAAGACGCGCCGCACATCAGCACGGATCGGATGGACGTGAAAGAAGATGATGAAGAAGAGGTGATCGTCCCCATTCGTGAGTGGGACAATGACCGCGTGAAGCAGTGGGTGGCTTCGCTGCGAAAGGGCGAGTTCCAGAAGTATGTTACGAACATTGCAGGCTCCGTAGATGGTCGCATGCTGGTGCGATTCACGATTCTCCGATTCAAACAGATTTGCAATGGCAACGCCGTAGACGCTGGTCACCTGCTCAAGGCGCTGCGCAACGAGATGTCTGAGCAAGACAAGGCGATGAAGGCGAGACGCGAGCACATCGCAGCCCGTCACAAGTAGAGAGACACAACTACAGCGAGTGCAAGTTTTCGCTGGTTCGAGGTGAGCAAGCAACAGTAGGATTGATAGCAATAACAATAGGGAGTTTATATTGTCTCTAGAAATGGAGGATTATTCAAAGTAGCAAACATACATTTTATGGCTCATCACCCATCACAGATCACCGTTCGTCGTTCAGCTCTGGTACTTCTTGCCAGGGATGAACTTGAGCGTGATCACCGCGCCGACCAGCGACACCATCGCACTCAGCACCAGCACGTACGCGACGCCCCACTCCTTCTCGATCATGCCAAAGACCGCCGCTCCGACCGTCGCGCCGATCTTGCCGCTCGCCGCAGCAACGCCATTGAGCTTCACGCGCACGTCGGCGGGGAAGATCTCTGCGGGCAAGCAGAAAGTGCTCACATTTGGACCAAAATTCGAGAAGAAGAACGTGAGCGCGTAGAGCCCCAACAGCACCGCCTTTGCATTCAGTAGCAGCTCGTAGTAGACGCCGATGACGAAGAAGATGAGCGCCATTATGACAAAGCCCATGACCTGGATCGTCTTGAAGTTGAGTCTTCCAACCGCGAGCACGGTCACGAAGTACCCGGGGAGCGCGATGAGCGCGACAAGAACCGAGCAGCGCGCGACGTCCACCAGGTGCTTCTGCGAGTACCCGAACGCGTCTTCAAGGATGATCGGCGTGAAGATCACGTTCCCGTAGAACGTGATATCAAAGAGGAACCAGCCGACCGCCGCACCGATGAGTTTGTGGCACAGCGATTTGTCCTCCTTGAGCGCGTTCCAGAGCCCGGGGCCACAGATCTCGTTCAATTTCTGCTGCGTGCTCTCCTTCGCATTGAACGCGCGCTGGAGCACGAAGATCCCAGGGAGTGCGCCGATCGCGAGCAGCAGTCGCCAGCCCAGAGTATGTGCAATGCGCGACTCAAGGAGCAGATACGCCACGAGCGGCGCCAGAAGCTGTCCGATGCCCTGGAAACTGAACACTGCCGCGACGATCTTGCTGTTGAAGAGCGGATCCTTGGTCGCCTCGGATGCTGTGGTCGCTGACAATGGGTACACGCCGCCAACGCCAAGCCCGAGCACGAAGCGACACACTGCGAGTGTGTAGTAGATGGAGTCAACCCCCCAGGGCAGGATCGCACTCGCGAGCGCACCGCCAATCGAGAGCAGCAGTGTGAAGATCATGCCGCGCTTGCGGCCAATCGCGTCGCCAATGTACCCAAACGTGAGCTGTCCCATGATCGCGCCAACGAGCGAGCAGGACGCGACCATCGACGTCAGTTGAGGGCTTGACGCCGGGTACGTCTGCCGGATCATCATGAGCGCATAGTTGATCACCGCCAAGTTGTACTGCAAGCAAACAAAAGCGTGTATGAAAAGACAGGTCAAATGCACACAGATTAGCTTAGTCATCTTGTTGAAGTTTCTCCAATGCACAATGCACAATGCTACACATTTACCGCCGTGCTCAGGTTCGCGATCGCCGAGACCCAGATCTTGTCGCTCACGTGGAACTTTCGCTTTGCTGTGTACTGTTCCTGCTCCTCCAGCAAGTAGAGCATCGCATCCTCATCCGCATCACGTCCGCTGCTGCTACTATTGCTGGTCAGATCGCTCTTCCCATTGATCACCCCGTCGCTTTTCGCCAGGGCACTCCCAGCAGCAACAACACTGGTCCCGTCGCTGCCATAGCGCTGCGGGTGCTTGTGCTGGTGGTGGCCTTTGTTCTTGTGTCGGCCGCCTCGGCCCATGCCGATGAGCAGCGCATCCACCTCAGTCGAGTCTTCACTCGAGCGCCGTCGGTCGCGTTCGCTACGAGACGTGTGCTTTGGCTCTCGCTGCTGCTGTTGTTGCTGCTGCTGTGGCTGCATAGACAAATGCGGCGACGGAGCGGGCGACTCGCTCTCCATCAGCGCTGTGAGTGCAACCGCAGGTGGACCATTCGCAGAGAGAGCGCGCATTCTGGCGGTGGTCGCTACTGCTTGTGGTTTGTCTGTCTGTTACTGTGGGTGGATGAGGAAGTGGCGCTATGAGTCGTCGTATCTCATCGCGAAGATGATGGCACTCATGGTGGAAATAGACCTGCGGGATGAGTGTTACTGTGTGAAGCTGATGTTCCGGGGTCTTCAAGCTTCAGAAGGTCCTTCTGTACCAGGCACGCAAGGAAGAAATCGGATCAGTCCAAATACAGTGATGTGATTGGCTGATATGCGGGGCAGTTTCGAATCTACAATACTGCCACTGAATTGGCTGAAATGCGGCTCAATTTCAAATTTGGTGATTGGCTGAAACTAGTACTCCCCTTTTAACCTGCTTTTTGTATGTATTGGGGAAATACCTCTTTGTAATGTATAGAGGCTCCCAGCTTGACTTGCTTTTTTGTATGGCTTTGAGGAGAATGCAGATTTTATCCAATCAAACAGCGTCTGAAAACGACGACACTCGCTTAAAACCGTCGTTGGTTTACCAAACAACTTTAGCTGGTCTTCTAAATAGAAACTTCGAGTCATAGTGGTGCTTCAGGACACCAACGAACGCCTTCAAGCCCAGAACTTCACACACAAAATGCGAACACCTGCCATGAGATTCTGGAGCGAAGATTCGTACTGAATCTGAAATCCTCTTTTCTCCCATGAACAACACATGCTGCCATCCTGGTTTCCAACTCCACTGCATTGACTGCAATCTCTCTCTTTCGCACAACTCTTCTAGTCTCTTCTCCCATCTCTCCTCACTACTGCAGCTGTTGCTCAGAATCCATTCGGGTGGCTGCTCTCAGTGAATCTTCATCGTCGTCACCCTCGTGCTCTCTCTGGTTGTTACGACCCTCGTTCTGTTCTTCGCTCTGCTGAGGGTGACGCCGCATCCATTTCGGAAACTTCTTTGCTCGGACGTGGACAGTAGTTGAACTTGTGCTCTTGGCTTTGCGTCTCGCATTCGCTCCGTTGCTGTCGCAGGCACTCACATTGTTGCTGGCGCCTCCTAACTGGTTACCGTTGTCGTTGTTGTTGTCGCAGCTCCCATCATTCGCGTCCGTGGTAGTTGACGCTTTGGTGGAGAGCTTCGTGCGCGGAAACATGATTGGCAGGTACTTTGCAAGCGCGCTCTGGTACGAAACCGCGCGAACGCGAGGTGAAGGCGACCGCTTCTTCCTCATTTGCTGTTGTTGTGGTCGCTGAGGCTCTGATTCTCTGTCTTCCTGCTCTTGGCTGTCGCTGGCAACAAGACTGCCATTACGGATGAAGTCGTGCTTCGGTCGCTGATATCGGGACTCTGGATCTGTTTGGTCTTGTTGTTGCTCTTCCGCTTGGTTGCTGCTGATCGAGCTCTCTAGTGCAGTGTCGTTGCTGCTGCTGCTGCTGTTATCTGTTGTACCCTGGTAACGCACAGAGGACGACGAGTAGCTGCGCATGTGTTGGAAAGTAGCTGAGAGCGACCGCTCGCCCAGCTGGAAGCTCCTGCGCCTGGCGTCCGCAAGCACCTGGCGTGCGCTCTGGAATCTCGATGCGACCGTGACTTTAGGGTGCCCAGTAGCAGCCGCGGGGTTCTTGGGACTCGTGGTAGCCCCACTTCCATTGACCTCAGCATCACTAGTGCGCATGAGAGTGACCTCAGGCGCCTTTGGCGTGATGTGGACGTCCTCGTACTCTCGCTTAGTGTCGTCAATGATGTCCTCGCTCTCACCATCCGCGTTGTCCGAGTCGCTTGCCTCCTCAGCGGCGATCACGTAGCTCTGCTGCGTGGGCGACTCGACGTACGAGATGAGCAGCGACGGTGGGAACCGCTGGCTGGGACCGCGCTTGAGCGGCGAACACGCAGATGTCTTGGGCATGACGGCGCAAACTGCAAAGTGGCTTCAACAGGAGGCGGTGACGTGGCTTGGGTCTGCGTTGTATGTATGAACGTGAGAGTGACTGCCCACGTGGTATGGATGGACGTGTGGCTGACACATCTCGACGCGATCTACTGAAGTAGCGAGGCTATTTCTAGTTTGTCATAGGGTGTGGGGTCACCACTTCTTGTGAAGGAAGATGCGAATGGAATGCTCGCATTTTAAAATGCTGAGGAAGTTCAGAGGAAGTTGCCGTCTCGCCCAAGCGAAAATGGCTCAAGAACCGTTTCGAGTGTCCGTTCCACCGTCATTTTCCGGACGTTGGAGCCGTTAGGCTCTCTCAGTACTTGCAAAGAACCGAACACACCACAGAGCCACCCATTACTTTCTTGACAAGCTCGAGGATCAACTTCTATATTATTTGATGAGATCTATCGAGGCAAGAAGTCACATTTAACAGGAGCTGTTCAAGCAACTTCCGTCGTCGAGAACTTGAACGAACGCGTCGTAAGTCAGTCAGGCTTATTTCGGCTCAGCGAACACAACGTTCACAAACAAAGCAGCAAGATTAACTGAACACTACTAGGAGGGTACTCAACAGCGAGCAGCCTTCGCGGATTTCAGTCGTGCCGCAGGTGTTCACCATCAATTCGTCGCCTTGGGTCGCGGAACGCACGCGCGAGCAGCAAGAGATGTCGACATCAGCGCGTACACACCAAAATTTGAGCAACTCCCCGCCCCCCATGGTTCAGACCCAACACAAGGTGAGCGGAGGTGCGATGTTCCAAGGGGACTCCGGAAGATCTACGCATCAAAGACGAAAACCAACATTGTGAGTCTTGATAAAGTAGTTGAATGCAAAAAGAGGGCAGGATAGTAAGCATTACGAGTTTACGTACTGAGATGCTGTCATCGAGCGAAGGTGCTATGCAGTCAACACTGAGCACTTGCAGATCTTTTTACACCAGCTCATGCGATTCCCTGTCCAAAAGTTGTTAATAGTGCACGTGCGTCAGTGGTGAAGATACTTTTACGAGAATCCACCCATTCTACAGGTCTACTTGCTATTGCTTGCACCTCGCGATCCTTGTGTCAGAAACCAATGCGGTCTTCGCTTCTTGAGAGCTTGTAGTGATACAAAGTCGACGGGCTCGACGGGAATGCCGCGACGCCTTCAAACACGACGTCCACGGTACTTCGATGAACTCGAAGCCTTGCTGATTCTTAGGTTCGCGCTTGAATCCTGGTGGATGGAAGTGCATGCGGCGACAACACGATGTTGACAATCATCCAGACAACAGAGCCAACCAACAAGGTGAACGGGAGCGGAACCCGATGATGCTCACCATGAACCCTTCGAAAGCCACAGCAGCAAGAACCGCTCCTGTCGCGACGGTGCGAACCCGCGTCATCGTCAGTGGCAGTCCGCGTGTGGTCAGCACGAGCTGCACAGAATCCATGTACGAGAAGAGCGCCGTGATGATGTAGGTGCGAGCCCAGTGCACGTAGTCGGCGCTGGACCCTGCTTCCGGAGGTGCCCGTGGCGCGCAGTCGATGAGAAGCAGCAGCACGACACACGGTGTGAACGCGAGTACATATCGAAGCTCTTCAAGCGCGCCAACAAGTACATTCCCGAGAGCTCCACTTGCCACGCAAGCCACGACTGGTGGATCCTGGAGAACTAAGCCGTGGCGACAGCACTTCTGCTCGAGTATTGCGGAGCCATAGAGGTTCAGCTGGGAGATCGGTCGTAACGGCGACTGACTACCGCGTTGCTCTCTCGCTTGCTCACTGGTGCTGCTGCTTGTTGACGGACGAGGGGGCTCTAACTGTTCGCGATGGATTATGATCTTGTCTGTGAAGTCGTCTGTGCCTGAGTTCTGAGAGAAAGGGAGTGCATACTATTCCGGGATGTATCTGTCTATCTACGATTCCTGGCAGCCACACATGTTTGCACGCGTCCAGCCACAACGCTAACAATTTCATTCACCCACCTTTCAGGGAGAGTATTTGTAAGCCCATTTGCGTTCAAGTTGTCATCGAGAGCTAAGAGGAGAATGAAAGAAAATGTCGATGCACCGAGACTTGGGAACAGCTGTCTACAAGAACGATCTACAGGTTCATGCACTATTTACTGGTCTTTATGTGTCGATTGGCAACGACAAATTGGTTTAGTTACTCTGCTCTACTCTGGTCAAACGAGTATGACAGACTGGAACGCTTTGTATAAATGCTTTGTGAATGTTACGTTAACTCCACACACTGCTTGTATTGTCGATTAGTCAACACCTAACTCGGAGACGCTTTTGTCGCTCATTATCTGCTCCACTGTTGCCATCATGTGGTGTTTTTCTCCAGCGTTAGTCGACAGCAACAAGGTTAGTCAGCAACACAGAGAGCCAAAGACTGGAGTTATGAGCGTATTTGGGGGGGACAGAAGTATGCTCTTGTTCACGAAATCCTAAGAGAATCCAATACCGAACCTTACTCTGCTAGGCAGCTAGCGAATTAAGTACTTGGCAATTGTTTCGGAACAATCCACAGAATTGATCCTGGGTGGTTCAGAATTATGTTGCTGCTTGTCACCACCAGGATGTCCCCTGACGCTACTGAGATCGTTTCACAATAGCTTGAACCAGTATTGAACTTTTCGGTGGGCCACGTATGAATAGCTAAACCATTCGCAGAATATTTCTCCACGCCACAGACAATCCAGTGTCTTTTTTGGCGTGACAGATAACTAATGTTCAACGTCAACAAGTACGTCCCATCCCGTTTGAACTCAATCCTTCCGTCGGTGTGGACAACAGCAAAGGCGCCCTTCACCTCACTGTCGCTCATTTTCCAGCAAAGTGTGACTGTACGGTCAAACGAGCCCGTGCCATCACTTTCCAGACAGAGAGGCGTCATTTGCCGCTTGTCAGCGTGAATTCTCTCGAGCTCTTCTTCCTTGCTTCTCAGTTGGAGGCGCAGAGCTGCCAGCTCTTCCTCCTGATCCTGAAGCTTTGCATTCACGATGTCGATTGGCTCCAGTGGAATTGGTTTCAAGGTAGCTCCAAACTTTGGTGTCCACACCACACTCCCCACTCTCATAGCCATGGTGAACTCGAGTACACGCCAGTTGTTCTCCTCGAAGTCAATGAGGTCGCGCTGGCATTCACTACTTGATCCGGAGTCTACTGCTTCAAGACAATTCTGGAAAATCTGCATGGCCACGATAACACATTGCGTAAGTTAAACCTCCAGAAACTAAGCACTTGAGTAAACTGACGAAGTGAGAACCCTTACCGAAAGGTAGTCTTCGAGTGGAACGATGAACCCGGGGGCAACAATCTGAGGAAACTCTTTCACGCCCAGCTCGCTCGACTCCCTATGCGTTAGAGAATAAGCGGTAAGGGACGACGATACTTTGTGAGATTCAATACGAAACCCACCCACCTCAACACAAATGTCGTACGTACCATTGGAGTTTACTCCCACGATCTTCGAGCCAAAACTTGATTGACTCCTTCGTCGACGAGATCTGGTAGCGATAGACTGTGCCCGGTTTGGACGGAAACGTCACGACGCCTTCGAATCGCACTTCCATGCTGGAAGAGCTGTGCGGCTTGTCTCCAATTCTGAAATGAACTCCAAGTTGATTTTATGAAGAACGACATCTTTCGCCAGTTCAAGGTCAAGATCAATCACGGAGTTTGGACGACAGATTCTCTTACATGTTGAAAGGTCAGTTGTGACTTTGATAGTTACTGCCAGTAAAGCTTTGCGCAAACCCTTACAGTTAACGACATGCGAGAAGAACATATCACCTAAGGCCCACCTACCAACTGCCGCTTACCTCGTATACTTCGAGTATGAAGAAGAAGGACCTCTAACACCGCAGCTCTTTTTCATCAGTTTGTGGCGCTTGGTGGTGCGCGGCGTAAATGATCTCCCAACGTACTAATACTATTCACGACAGCGTCGAAACTTCTGTGTGTATGACTTTTTGCAGCATCAGTAGCTGTATCGACTTGTAAGTGCAGGTGGATCCGTCACATGAAGCAAAAGCGGGTTCTTTAGTTGAAACTACATAACCTTAGGTACATGCTTCGATGTGCAGAATTGTTCAGCAGGTTTATTCTATCCAAATGAAAGTAAACAGCTTTGGAATTCAATCGTTATTAACAGCTATCCAAGAACTATCGCAGATACATCCCTTCCTCGGTGCCAATTATCAACTCGCCTCAGTCCATTGGGATAGGCGGAAGCGTTGATTCTGGATAGATTCCAGTGGTCACTCAAGTTCACACCGATAACTTGTCGCCTGGTGTAGCAGTGAGCGCACACGAAAGGTACGAATTGGTGGAATCGTTGTTCACCTTCCAGCCTTTCTTCGACACACCACGCGCGTGGTAGATTCTGCCGCGAAGAGGTTGGACTCCGACGCTTGCTGTGGGTGACGTATGAGCAGCTTGAGTTTGTAGGCTCCTGACGCGCGGAACTGAATTTGTCCGTCTGTGTGGGCGATGAAGTGGTTGCTTCTCTTGTCATAGTCGCACACCCCAGCGGAGTGCATTGTTCGCTTTGCAACCAGTATCATCGTATTTCAGGAAAAGGGGCTTCAGATTCTTCGTCATGGCTCCAACTCTTTCTAGCTCTGCCTTCGCACTTTCCAATGCGACGCGCTGGGCGGTAAGCTCCACTTCTCGATCTCGAAATTTTGCTTCTGCAAACTGAATTGGCTCCAGCGGAATCGGCAGCAAGTCGACGCACAATTTCGGGTGTCACACGATTGAGCAAATCCTTGCAGCTACCGTCAACTGCAGCGAATCGCCATCGCCTTCGCGGACGAGGTCGCGTTGACAATCCCTCGATTTGTCTCCAAGAGGTGCTTCTTCAAGACAACTCTGGAAAATTTGCAATGCATATAAAGTCAACAGCGTTAATTGTCTCCTGATCCTACCACATGAGACTGGATAACATTTGTGCATGCACTATTTTCTTACCAAAACATAATCGGTAATTGACATCATCACAGCGTTTGTATCGAGCAAGGGTACGTCCTTCAAGCCCAGTTCGCGCGATTTCGTGCACATGAAATTCTAGACGTTAATACAATGAGCGTTCATGTGAGAGCCGACAGCACCAAGCTACAATTACTTATCACTGGTGCTTACTATCGCTGTCTTCGAACCAGAACTGGATACGATCCCCTTCAGTCAGAATCTTGTAGCAATACGAAGGCGAGCGTTTGCACTTGGACGGGAATTTCACGACGCCTTCACAGATCACTTCCATATTGTCCGCTTTGAGTCTTTGCCGTCACGTTTGAGATTGCAGACTGGATTTGGAGTTTCTTTTTCCCTGTACGGTCAACAACAATTCGAAACCATCCGCTCGAAAAAGACCACAGCAGCACCTGCTCCATGTGTGCTGTGGCAGCTCCCAATCAAGTAGCGCCGTTTCTCTTTCACATTCTGAAAGGAGCGTGTGAGAGAATTTGATCCCTTCGTTGACAATGATCGACTGTATATTCTGTATGCTGGGATTGATGCGTATGGCACATATATTTGTCAGTCAAAGTAGTTTGACAGACTCGAGCGCGTTTTGATAAAATCGTGGTAGATCACCAAACAGATCGCGATGATCAGGACCGCGATCACCGTGTACAGCACGACCCTGTTCGTGATGATTCGGCGCGTCATGCGCTGCAGAACGCGCCTTGCGTCAGTCGTGATCTCTCGAGTCTCACGAACCTACTCAAATGTCACATGAAAGTCCAAGATTAGCAGGTGAAGCACCAGTCCTTCTAGCACCTCCAATAAACATGGCCGCACCTTGTCGTGTGATGAGAGCAAGCTCTCTCGTTGCTGGGCGAGCGTGTCAAGCACCGAGATGCCTATCTCTTCTGTCTCGGCGACAATGCGCTGTGAGCTCTCGAGTGCCTTGGATGATCTGAGAATGGATGCGGGTAGACGAGTACGCCGCATGAAACCATTTAGTCGGGCAACTACACCGCAGCGTAAAGATTTTAGAACTTGAGAGGATGGATCTCACCGTAAGAGGCGATTCGTGTTCTCTGTGATGCGATCGTATTGGGCGCTCTAGGTATACGAAATAGATTGCATCGCTCAGATCAGTAGGGCAAATGTTGGGACAACTCATGGAAGTAACTCACCTCATTCCCCATCGAGTTGCGCGGCTTGTTCTTTGCTTCACGCGCCATCAACTGCGCACGCTCGAGGTCTCGCTGCAGTCCCTGAAGCTCATCACGATACAAATTGATCTACAGCCGCATATCCGCAGATGCAGCACCGTTGACAATCAATAACACACCTTCACAAAAAAACAGATCTCAACACAAGCAGCACCGTGCCTTTGTTTGCATGGCTTTCCGCAGCATCGGTGGCTTCCCCCGCACTTCAATGCTCATCATCTTGATCTGCACACACACCATGGAACACAGTGCGATAAAAATCCGGTCAGTCAACGTCATCACCCACAAGACGCATAGAAGGCTCCCCAAGTACGTCAACGTACGCAGCGCTGCGCTTCGACCACGCTTGCCTGCACAATCTGCGTCGCTGTCGTTGACGTCACTAACAATCGGCACAATCATGATAACAGCAATCAGTTCACAAGTCCAATACACCACCTAGCGGCGCCTAGACAGACGCCGTTATTGTATTAGATACACCCCCTTCCGCAGTCACAGCCACACACACGCGCGCGTACCTTGGTTGTGCAGGATGTCGTTGATGCTGTTGTTGATCGCCATCTTGCTGTCTACGAAGTCCTCCTCGAGCGTGCGGAACTCGGGCGGGAACGCGCCATTCTCCGCCATCTTCCCTTCTCGTTCTGGTTGTGTCTTCTTCCGCGTTTTGCAGAGTGAAGACAAGGGAAACAAAAGGTCCTAATTGAGCAACTGACCGGTTTAGCGTTTGACGGTTGACCCTGATTTGGCAACATATCTGGGTTGATCTGAGTGACCTTTCATGCAGGAAGAGATTGCAATTGCGCAATGCGCATGAGCAGCAGCATGAGCCGCGCCGAGGCCAAGAAGACGCCTCGCACCGCGTACGTGTGTCCGCGGGTTGTTAAATGTATTCTGCGCACATGTGCTGGCTAATAGTGCGTGGTTGTATGCTCTCTTTGTGTGGTTTTGTCCAGCGTCTCGGATCGCCTGTGTGCGACAGAGGTTTGAGCAGCTACCTACACGAGCGATGCAATTGGTGCTTCTTTCATTGGGAACACAGTCACAATGTGCGTGTATCGCTACGCGTGTGCTATTCTGTAGGAAGCGCTAAAGGCTGCACAGGCGACGATCGCGCAGCAGGAGAAGCGCGAGAAGGAGCTGCGCGCGCTGCTGGTGACAAATGGCGTCGCGCACGAGGCGACGCAGAGCGCGAATCCGGTCCTTGACGGTAACTCAATAGCTCTGTACATAGACGCTGAGGACACGCACGCAGTTTTTAGAAGCACTGACTGATATATTCTACTGCTTTGACAGCGAAAATGCAGGCGATCAAGAGTATCCACGAGCAGAAAGTACGCGCGTTGATGAAGTCGATCAACCAGCTGCAGGAGCAGCTGCAATCGCTTCGAGCACAAGACAAGGAGCACCGCCGTTCAGCGCTCATCCAGAACCTGCGCAAGAGCATGCGCGAGCAGGAACTCGTGATCGATGTGCTCAAGCAGACGCTGGCGGAGAAACTCCCCGAATTCAAGGACTCGCGCACATTGGTCAACGATTTTATAATCAAGAAATCCGTCGGTGGTCCATTGCGCTTCCGCCCAAAGACTCGCGAAGAGCTCGAGCAAGAAATGAACGGGCTGAACGAGAAGTATAAGCGAGTTTTGGGCAGTTTGCGGCAGGCGAAACGCGACGCGGCTGATGCGCTGAGCAGCAAACAGGCGGATGGCAAGGACGAAGCGGACGATAAGAGTCGTGCTGGTGACGATCCCTTTCCAGAATGCAATGGGGACTTCAGCGCGCTGCCACAAGGTTAATACCATTGTTAGATGAGAATTTGGAGTATGTGCATGAAATATTGACCTCGTTGTTGGTGCGTGATTGTAGATTCCGCCCTGCAGGAGGAGATCGAGCGCCTGCACGTCGAGTTGAACTCGAAAACCATCACGATCCATTCTCAAGCCGACGAAATCAATTCGCTATACGCTGAAATGGACAAGCTGCGCGTGTACGTGCTGAATGTTATCTCGGCTCACTCACCTTGTAAGGTTACATGGAAGTTTCTAGACTGACACTCGTTCACTCTTTGTGGTTTGTTACCAGTGTCGAAGACAAACTTGAGCGAAAGAAGCACAAGGTTGCGCTGCTCGAGGACAAACTGGCCAACCAGCAACTCGAGACTGTGCGACTTGTGCATGAGAAGGAGGTTCAGGCCGAGAAATGCGTACAGCTCCAGGAAGAGGTCCAGTTTCTACACGACAACCACGTGGACGACGTCAGTAGTCGCGATCAAGAACGGCTCGATCAGCTGGAGCTCGTCCAGCGCCTGCGAGCGTCTGAGGTTGAGCTTCAAAGTCAATTAGAAGACCAGCAGCGCAAATGGTCAACTGATCGCACAGTGATTCACCAGCAAATGCGGCTGCTTGAGAAGGAAAAGCAGCTCGTAGAGGACGAGAAGAAGCATGTGGAGACAGAACGAGCTGGCATTGTGAAGAAATGTGGTAAGGTGTTGTGCTCGCTGTTGGTGCGACTGTCACTTGTGGGGAGTCTAGCTAACACTGCAACTCATTTCAAATTGCTTCTAGATGCACTGGAGCGTCAGAAGAATGTGCTACAAGAGCAACTTGAAGATACAACTGCATCACAACGCGCACTCGCCAGCAAAGTGGAGGTACGCACAACCAGGCATATATATATATATCACTGCATGAGGGAGTTCATTTGAGCGTGCGCATTCGCCGGTGTGATGTCGCTGGTCTGTTAGGAGCTTGAATCGATTTTAGCAAAGCACGAGATCATGTCCCGCGAAGAGCGAGATGCGCTTGCTAAGAGCACCGCTGAGAGACTTGAAGAGCTCCAACAGAGTGTGAGCGAGAAAGACGCGCTCGTCAAGAGCACCGAGCGGCAGCTGAATGCGGCGAAGTTGCTCGTGCGGCAGTGCAAAAAGGAAAAAGAGCAGCTCCAGGAGCGCGTGCTCAAGCTCCAGGAAGAGCTGCGCAGCAGCAGCAGTGGCAGTCGCAATAGCGGTGGTGGTGGAAATGGTGTGGACCCAACTTCAACATGACCAGCAGTTATCCTCTCTAATTGCATAATGAGGACAAATATGCAATTATCAGTCCATTCTTCTTTGATTCTTTGCATAGAGAGCAATCCATTCGCGCAACTCAAAGAGAAGATAGACAAGCAAGGAAAGGGGGGAAGAAGATGATGGCGTTCGGAGACGACGCGGAGATGCACGAGCGCCTGCTGGACAGCGACAGCGAAGTCGTGCGCGACCACCTACCCAGTGGTACAGACGACGCCACCATGACCATGTCCGACGACGAGCAGAGCGACGAGTACGAGCTCATCTCAGACCGCGAGACGCTCGTGTTCGACCAAGCACTCTACAACGCCCGCCAGCAGTACGAGAGCAAGAGCAATGGGGGTAGCAGCGAGAGCTTCTTCCAGGCGTACCTTATGAACAAGATCCAGCCGGGATCTGGTATGTTGTTTTGTCTTTAGCTGTGTGTATCTGTGAGTGTGGATGGATATGTGGGCAATGCGCGTACTGATCTTTTTTCCATTATCGATGTGAATGGATACTGCAGTGAAAGGCTCGATGTTCACGATGACAGTGGCGATCGTTGGTGCTGGTGTGCTAGCACTACCCTATGCAGTGGAGCAGGTACCGTGTAGCTGAATGTTCCCAGCATAAGTCGTATTTGGCATCCATTGCAATGCCACTAACATGGATCCATACATGCACTTTATTGACTAGGCGGGACTAGTGCTCGGCATCCTGATGATCACGGGCGGCGCGCTCATCACGAACTTCTCGCTGCGCCTGCTTCTCACGTGCTCGGAGCTCGCGCAGGCGCGTTCATACATGGATCTCGCGTACGGCACGGGCGGCTACCGCCTCGCGGGCTTCACGCAGTTCATCGTGTGTCTTAATTTATTTGGAACGAGCGTCGGGTACCTCGTGGGAAGCGCAGAGCTCATCCAATTGGCCATGACGGTATGGGAATTTGCTATACATGTGAATGGGCTCGCTTGTGAGAGGGGGCATGTGCGGTGTGGTATGGTGCTAATGGGCTTTGTCTTGATATCCCAATGCAGGCGTTTCTTGGCCCGACGAGCCACAGCATCTTCGTGGACCGGCAGTCGCTCATCCTGCTGCTCTGTTTTGTGTTTGTACTGCCGCTGTCGCTGTTCCGCAGCCTCGAGTCGCTGCGGTTCTCATCACTCTTCTCGATCGTGTGCATCGTGTTCATGGCGCTCGTGATCGTGATCAAGTACTTCCAGTTTGTGCACCTGGGGCTCGCGCCGGACATCGCGTACCAGCTACACCATTTGATCCTCTTCGACTGGCGCCTCGAGCGCCTGCTCACGGCGTTCCCGCTTGTGATCTTCGTGTACACATGCCACCCGAACGTGCTCCCGATCTATTTGGTGCTGAAGCGCCGATCCAACCGCCGCATGTACAAGGTGATGAACCGCTCAATCGGCATCGCGGCTGCTGTGTACGCACTCTGTGGCGCGTTCGTCGTGCTCACGTTTGGCGAGCACACGAAGTCGAATTTTCTCAAGAACGACTACCATGGCGACGGCGCCGTGCTCGCTGGCTGCGTCGGCTTCAGCATCGCGCTCATCTTGACCGTGCCGCTGTTTGTGCACACGCTGCGTGACAACATCCGAGAGGTTTGTGAATTGCACGCGTGATGGGTACACTGAGAAATGGTTCAATTGGACTAACAGGTAATCTGTCGTTGTGTGTGTGTGTGTGTGTGTGTGTGTGTGTGTGTGTGTGCAGGCGCTGCTATCGAACCGCCGTCTGAACGTGTTTTCCCATGCGCTCATGTCGACTACACTGGTGCTAGCTGTCTTGTTCGTGGCGCTCGGCTCGGGCGACATTGCGTCTGTGTTGGGTATTCTCGGCGCAACGACGAACCCAGTGATCTGCTTCGTGCTGCCGGCGTTTTTCATCTATCACCTGGGGTCGACAGAGCACCACCACGCGCACAAAATTGGCGCCATCCTGCTCGCGCTCGTGATGTCCGTGCTGTCGCTTCTCAGTCTGCTGCAGCAGCTCCGTGGTTTGCAGTTGGCCTTCTAGTGTGATGGATGCATTCTGATGCTGCCTGTGGCCACTTGGAATGAGAATGCTTGAATGAAAAAGTGGAGCCATTTTGTTAAAAAAAATTGATCAGTGGGAATAAAACGAGATTGGGGATCTATCTGTGTTTTTATTCGCACAAATTAATGTTTCGCATACTTTTATTGGCTGAAAATAAATTTACAAATGTAGTTTACGAGACTGGCATCCACGCTTTCTTGCGTGTTGCTCCACAATGCGGAATTGGCTTCTTCTTACTGACTGACGACAAGGGCCAGGCAGGGAACAATCAGACAAACGCAGGAAAGGCGCGAGTGAAGGGAAGTAGGGGGAGAGCATGGTGATCGCGTGGCGGCAGCAACAGCAGCAGCGACGCGAGCATGCATCTGCACAACAACAGCAGCAGAGGCAGACGGATGCGCTCGTGCAGGCGCTGGGCGAGTTTGCGGTGTTCGTCGCACGCGTGCGGCGCTCCCAGCAGAAGAAGAAGCGCCGCTCTGTCGTTGATCCGCTGATTGCTGCTGATGCGTGTGCTGCCATTGAAGAGAAACGTGCGGTGCTCGAGTGGCTGCGCTGTTTATCTCCTGCTGAGTGCTCGTCGCTGTGTGCGGTCACGGATGTGGGCTTTGTGAAGACGTTGCTGAGCATGGCGATGGTGAGCAGGCAGAAGCGTGCGCCTGGATCGAGCGACGGTGTCCATGTCGGATCGTATGTTGATGAGTTCCAGTTACTGCCAGTCACGTCAAAGTCGCTGGCGCTTTCGGTGACGGATGCGAAGAATTGGCTCAAGAGTGACGCTCCCGTGTCGACTCCATCGACGTCTCCGCGGTAAGCATGCGTAATTATGATTGCACTAGTCAGATACACAATCCACGCTAACCGTCGAATTATGTACCCAGGGACTTCATTCGACGCCCCCGAGTACGCACAACGGATGGAGACATCGTCGGGACTTTCCACTTGCAAGCGTACAGCGAGTGCTGTGCGACACTGCTGCAGTTCATCCGCGTTCTCAACGCCAGCAAATCCTGCGACACTGTCACGCTCTCCATGGAGCTCTTTGACGCGAAGCAACAGCATTTTTCTCCGAGCCAGCAGCAGTTGAAGGTCCCAGTTCTTCATGGCAAAAACGCGCTATTTCTTTACCTGATGGAGCAAATATCCGATGGGCAGTTCCTCGCTTCGTGTCCGTCAGAGATCACGCTTCGCAGCAAAATCTGGGGTGAGACCAAGGTACGCATGATTCAAATATTGAGCATAACTGCTCTGAGATTTTTGCTGAGATTCGCTGATGGACTGCTGCGTTGCGTTATATGTGATGTGGTGTTTTTTCGTATAGTGGCTCGCATCCCAGGGATACTATTCGCTCCAAGCACTGATTGTGAATCAAATTGTAAGGCATTGCAGAGTGTTCTTTTCTCGAGTTGTTCATTTTGCTCATTCGTGAATATCTTCTGTTTGCACAGGAACTTAATATTTGGCGACATTGGATCGAGCGAAAGAAGGCGTCGTCGCCATTGTACAGAGTGCCGCTGGTGGGACTTGGCTCGAAACTGTATCTCGCAGATGAGTGGATGAGCGCCAGTGTACATCAGCAGCGCGAGGTTTTATCGCGTCTCAGCGTGGTGATGATGAGTCATCTCCATGGTTTGAAGAGCAGGTCTCCATCGGATTCGTTGGCGACGCGCTCATCGCTGTCTGGGCTCATTGATGTGCTCGCTGCTTTTCAAGAGAGTGCTGCTCAATTGAAAGCGAGAGACAGCGCGAAGGGCTGTGCGGACTTTTACTTCAGCTGCTCGTTTACCGAAACGCTCAATGCGCCTCAAGCCGCTGTCGTGAAACTGATCGTAGCCGAGCAGTTGCAGGAACAATGCTCGCTTCTACTGAGCGAGCGTCTCGCAAATGAAGATGAGGAAGCAAGCTCACCACAGACAATGGGCTTTGGAGCGGATGAATCCAAATCAGCCAACCACACACAGAGAAGGCGAGCAAATCGGAAGAAGTTGCTCAAGAAACGGCGACATGAGGCGGAAGAGCGGCTCGCGCAGCAAGCACTGTTGAAAGCTGCGCTTGAGGAGCTCAAGGCTCGCTTTCGCAAGAAAAAGGAGCAGACGCTAAAAAGCGTGTCCGAGATACTGGACAACATCGTCGAAAGCGCAGCAGCCGAGGCAAAGCCAAAAGTGAGCAAACACCACCATCATGTGCAAGCCAACCACACTGTGATAGATCTTCTGGATGCGTCGTCTAGTGTATCCTCGAAGAAGAAGAAGAAACGCAAGAAAGGCAAGAAAAGTGACGGAGACCAAAAAGTTGGAGTTGATAAATCACGGTCCGGAAGCAGTTCTGCTACTCCAGTCAAGCTTTCGTCACCTGTTTCAATCGCTGCGGCTGGACCTGTGAGCTTTGATGAAAAGGAGAATCGCTCGCAGCAAATTACCAGTGCAACTCCGGAGGTACGACCGCTATTGAGCTTCCTGGACAAGAGCTACTCTTCCCCACTCCCGTTGATGCCGACATTTGGTCCGGAGCCTCTGTACACACCCAGCAACGCGTCACCTCCGTTCTTCCTGTCGCTGCCACCACCGAGAGACCTGACTGGACGTAGTAACCAGCGAACTGTCAGTCGACAAACCGAAGAATTGGTTGTGGGAGAAGAGCGAACGTCGAATGAATCTGCTGACACTTCAGGCAGTGGTCAAGAGAAACCGTCGGAGGCGAATTTTGAATGGTACTTGCCCTCGCTGTTCTCATCCGAGTCGTCGAATCACACAAACTCCACCACTTCAAGTCTCGACTGGGATTTCCACAACTGGCAGCTCAAAAATGATACATCGTCAACAACGAGAAACAGCAATGGGATTCTGACCTCGAGTGCAAATCGGCCGATGATGCGAAATCGACCACAGCCAGCGATTCCGTCGTCATCGTCATCGAAGACGTATTCTCTCGAATCATTCTCTAATATGCTCAGTGCGGATTCTACAACCCCCACCAGGAAAACTACGTCTTCGAGTCCGGTAGACTCTGTTGCAGCTGCAGGCGAGACCTCGTCTGCAGAAGATGATAGTCCTGATGACAGTGGGAGCCTGGCGATGAAATCGGACTTTCTATACCAGCAAGGCGGCTTCTTTGATCGGCAACGAGCTCTCAAGCGCCGAAGACGTCCGTTGCCGTTTGATTACGAGAACGAAGAATGTCGCGATTCAGGTGGTGACAATGACAACGACGATGACGCTTGGGTAGAGTATCCTGCTGGTCACTGTTGTAGATGCGGATGCCATCAAGATGAAGACGACCAGCCATGTGAGAGCGAATTGAATGCCGATGGCTCGCACCAATGCTCGACAAGAAAGCGCACAAAGGACAAAAAACCATCACCAAAGAAAGAAGCAGCTCTAGTGCCGGAAACTGCAGAGATGCTAGAGCGACTGGCGAGACTGGAGGCAGCACTCGAGGAGAAAACCAAAGTAAGTGTCTCGTACAATGCGATTTTGTATGAGTATGGGGTGATGCTTTCTAACACAATCTGCTCGAAAACACAAACAGGCGCTGGATGAGCTTTCGTCGACTTTGCCGAAAGAAGTGACAACATTGCAGCAAACAGTGTCAAGTCTAAATGTCCAGCTGATGACGATGGAGGCTGAGCTACGAGAGCTGAAATTAATCTCTCAAGAGTCCAAGGCGGCAAGCAGCAACAACAGTCCAGTAGCCATGCAAGCCACAGGTGAAGACCGAAACGTGGCTGTCAACGGAATTCTTGTTGGAGGCGGCTCACCTCCTCCGCCCCCACCGCTGCAGACATCGACGATGACCCAAAACGATCTCGAGCAGCAGCAGCAGGAGCACGAAATCCCTTCAAACGAGTACATGTACTCGAACCAATTGGTCGCTCCAATGGACGCGTCCACATCGGTTCTGGGGCCGTTTGTCTCGGTACCAATGTCGGTTCTGCCTCCGAGAACAAAGCTCCATTGGGACATGTGCGAGTTCATTTCCCAGTTGCAGACAGACAGCAATACTCGCCTTCCCGCGCAAATGGCTGCTCTTCGGTTGTGCACTGCAACTGTCCAGTCGCTGTGGCCACGCGCTCAAGTGCGTCCGTACGGATCGTTTGTCTCCAGGCTTGTGCTGCCGTCCAGGTTGGTGATGTGCTCCTAGTGAATCATTTCTTTTCATGGTGATCTGAGGATAAAGCTTACATTAATGTGTTTTTTGTTTTTTGTTTGATTGACATCCAGTGATATCGATTTGGTGATCTGCCTGCCAAAAGTGCGTCGAGATGCACCGGCTGACGCTGCAGGCGTGCTGGAAGGACGAAACGCAATTAAGGAAACGTGGCAGCAAAACCTCGCGAGAAAGCTCCGGCTAGAGCCCTGGGTCGTGCCAGATTCGGTCAAGACGATCCCGCTCGCCGCGATCCCAATCATCACGTTGCTCACGACAGCTCCATACAACGTTCGTTTGGATATCTCGTTCGAGGGACCTGGGCACAACGGGCTAGCCACAAATGACGTTGTGCTCTCACTAATCCATGAGTTCCCGCCACTGGCTCCGATCATGCTGGTTCTCAAGAGCTTTGCGATCGAGCGAGGCTTTGCGATGGCGTACTCTGGTGGCCTGTCATCCTACTCGCTACTGCTGATGGTCGCCCGATACCTCCAAGAGCACAGTGACACTGTCACGAATGGGTTTGAGAATGTCAGTGCGGCGGTACAGCACAGCATCAGCTCGCAGTCGTGTGCCGATTTCGGCATGATGCTTATGGGGTTCCTCGATTTCTACGGCAATCGGTTCGATCCGCGCACGACAGGGATCAGTGTCGCCTCGCGCTGCTTTTTGAATCGTGAGAATACATTCCTGTCGGCATCTGCAAAAGACCACCATCAGTATGCAGCAGACGACGCTGTGCTGGACGACCGAAGTGCTGCGTACCACAACAACAACAGCGGTCACTGGCAAATGCCGCAGCAGTCGCCAGTGCAGGACTCGAACCTGCTTTCCTCACCGGGCTCTCGTCGCTACGGGAACCGCTCGTCGATGGACTGGCCGCAGAATACCCACATGGTTGACTTGGCTCACGATCCGCACAAATTCGACCCGGTTTTCATCGAAGACCCGCTGCATCCAAGCAACAACGTCGGTCGGAACTTGTTTCGCATCATGCAAATCCGTCGCGCTTTCTCTGCAGCGTACTCGATTCTAATGGCTGCGTCCGTGAACCCATCGGTGTTTAACGAGAACCGAACGAGCAAGATCACCGGCGTGGCGTTGCATCCAGACAACATGTTACGCGCGATCCTTGGCGCGAACGCCCCCGTGAAGGCGAAATCCGATGTCACTGGCGGCGGTTCCTCTATTCCTAATGGCGGAGGCAGCGCTGGTTCTGGTCTGTCGTCGTCAGGTGAAGGGAGCCAGTCGCCAACGAATTCGAGCCACATGGGGTATCCGACTCCAGCTAGCTCAGGCGGTGGTGTCGGGTTCCCATATCCGAATTACACGCATGCTGGAGTGCCTGGCGCGGCGCACTACTTTCCTGGTAACGGTGGTGGCGGTGGCGCTGCTGAGTCTGCAGTTGCAATCCATAATGCACAGCCATATCCGTTTTACTCGCACTATCAGCAACACCATCACCAGCAGCACTATCTCCAGGCACAGCAGCAACGAGCGCACGTGGTCGTGGCGGGTGGCAATCACGGCTCATTCTACGGCGGCTTCCGTTCGGAAGGATCCTCGAACCGGCGTCACAGCGAGTCGGGAAGTGAGAAAGCGTCGACTTCGACACGATCCGAGATGGCGTCCGCTGAGAAGTATTACGAGCGCAGGAAAGATCGGCTCGTGAGTCCTCGTTTGGTCGCGAATCACCATGCACAGCGGAGTGGCATCGGGGAGACAAAAGATGAAGAGCAGATCAAGACGCGGAAAGGACCGGCGCGGTCGCTCAGCTTCGCGGACGTTGTCGTGGGCGGCAACACGTACAGCGCATCGACGATGGAATACCATCGGAAGGAACCGAGCTCGCCACTGGCACGTCCATCGCGATATTGGCGCGACGACTCGGGGATCGAAGACTCTATCAACGAGAAGTGGGAGTCGAAGCGGTGAGCTCTAGAGAGTGATATGTGATAAGTAGATCTGTGGGAAGACGACAGCATGGAACTCGGTCAACTCGGATCAATACGATACAAAGATGAGCAGATCAAATACAGCTCGCGCTCTAGTAGACAGATAGATGCTGGGTGCGATTATACGAGCCAATGCAAAATTAAATATCGCACATCACAAAAAACAAACTCAAGAGCAAAACCAGCAGGCAGGGAGGAGAGCCTTGAAGACCAGGGGCGCTAATGCGCGCTACCGAAAGTGTACACGAAGCCCTTTACGTTGGAAACAAATACACACACAAACACATTTAGTGTCAGGGCCAAATGAAGGATGAGAGAGATCCACCAGCAAGGCTGCTTGGTTTGCATACCGATCTCTCGTGGTCTCGATGGATCAGCTCGAGCTTCATGAGTGTCTGCAGGATCTCCTTGCTCTTGATCACAGCCAGGCCGCTGTGCTTGACCAGATCGGCGATCGTTCTGTTCTCACAGCAAGAGGCAAGGCGTCAGTTCCACATTGCAAATGCTCATTGACCGCAGAGAGAGAGAGAGAGGGAGAGAGATAGAGTGAGACAGACAGAGAGAGAAACGTACATGCCGCTGCCGCGGTTCTTGATGTAAAGGAGGATGTTCTCCAGTTTCTTGAGCTCCTCTTTGCTCTGATACTTGCGCGGAATCTGGTCTCGGATGTCTATCCAGATCACACACACGCAACAGCAATAGGGAAACGTTAATAACAATCGCCCCTTCGTTCGTACATTCGTTGGTGGCAATGGCATGGACGTCCTTACGTTTGTCCCATTTCCAGGCGGGAGATTCCGGTTTTTTCACCACTATGGGTACTTTGCGCTTGTTTTTCTGCTGATGTTGTTGCTGACCTGGTTTGCCTTGTGCTCTCTTCTGCTGCGTACTGCCGCTGCTGCTGCTACCACCACCACCACCACTGCCAGTTCCGCCCATCGAGAGCGATTTCTTGCCCTTGCTGCCGACGCTCGAGTTCCGGTTCTTGCCCGAAGCGCCACCACCACCACCACTTGCCCCTGCGTTAAGACTACTGTTGCTCTCCGCAGACTCGCGCGACGATCGCCGTATGAGTGAGAGCCCGGACGTCTGCGGCGCAGGGATGCCCGAGAGCTGGATCGACACTTTCTTCGCGGGCGGCGCCTTGGGGAACTGCAGACAGGACGCGTGCAGCGCCATGGCGTTCTGGAAGTCACCAAACGCGACGTTGAACACCTCAATGGACTCGTGCACGTGCACGAGCTCCTGCACCTGGTCGCGTACGCCGCGCAGCGCGCTGCAGAGGCTCGCGAACGGCTCCGTGAGCGGATCTGTCATCGTTATGTGTGTGTTGCTTTATTGAGCGTTTGCAAACTGGGAAATGGCGCGAAGTTTGAAAGAGGAATACAGGCAAAGTACGATCGTACTTAACTGTTCAGTTATAACTTCCTGAAGCGATTTTTGCAAACCAGAGGCGCTTTTTTTATGATACAGTACAATTTTTGAGGCAATATTACTCCAAACGTCGCTTCGTGTACCTTCTTCTCCAGCAGCCCTCATTGATCAAGAAAGGGTGAGAACTAGAGGATTGTACTATGAGCAGCAGCGCAACTGGCAACTTTGACTTGGACCACGCGTATCTGCGCGCGACGGTGGCAGCGCCGCTGACAGAGGCCATGGCGCAGCTGGCGATCCTGCAGCCCGAGGATCCCGTCGAGTACCTGGGCAACTATCTGCTCAAGTTCGTCTCGAACGAGCTGGAGCGCCAGCGCGTCGAGGAGCTCAAGAAGGATCTGCAACCCCAGCTGCAGCGAACCACCAAGTCAGGGCTGTCCTCAGGCAGCAGCAGCCGCAACAACAACTCTGGAGACACTCCGAGCGAGCTGGACAAGGCATGTGCTGCGTGCTTCATTCGTTCATTGCATTCACTCTTATGTACTGCTGGTGACTGTAGGAGCTCATAACGGTTGTGCTTCCTGGTTGTTAGACACTCGCGCAAGAGAAGAACATGCTGGCGCAGCTCCAGGGCGAGCTGAGCGTGCCACTGCTCTTCCAAAGCTTTGTCACGTGGCTCTGCGCGGCGTTGGACGCGGAGGAGGCGTACATTGGCAAGAAAAGCGTCGACCCCACGGGCGTGGAGCTCGTGCACTGGGTCGCAAGCTCCAAAGCAGACTCTGTCACGGTCGACAAGTTCGTCACAGAAGAGCGCGGTCTCACATTCGACGTGTTCAAGGAGGTTGAGGACCCTGCGTTCCCCGTCGACGCAGACGGGAACCCGTTGCCTCCCATGGTACCAAAGTACATCCACGTCGAGAACGTACTTCGTGAACCTCGAATGAAGTTCTTCCACGTCCCAAAGTTGGGCGCGTACCTAACGAAAGGGCTTAGGTACAGCTGCTTTTTGCACCCGGACGTATTCAATGAGACGAGCCCCGAGACGCCCAACATCAAGGAAGACTGGCTCGTGGTTTCGGTCGATACGATGGGCCAAGCGCGCTCGTTTACGCAGCGCGAGATCGACTCCTTCCAGCGCTCGTGCGCGATGTTCATCCAGAGCGTCGAAGAGCTCGAGCGCACGCTCTACATGAAGGACTTTGAGCGCAAGACCACGAACGACGACGCACTGCTGCACGAGTTCCACGTTGCGTACGCGGCACAGGTCGCGGTGCAAGAAGAGAACCTCATGATCCAGCTGCAGTCGCTCCCGGAAGAAGAGAAGAACACAAAGGAGATCGAACTCCGCGCGGCGTTCATGATGTATCTGCTCACCAGCCACGTGCCGACGCTGGCGATGGCGTCAACTCGCATCGTGCCGTTCAAGCAGCCCGTGCTAACAGTGTTCGTTGCCGCGCTGGGGTTACTCGGGTACCCAAAGCCAGCGCTTTTCAACCCCGCCACGAAGTCCCCAAGCTGGGAGAAAATCGCGCCGCTTCTTGAAGAAACTAGGCTGAAAGTGTGCTTGGAAGGGTTCCCTGTCGCGAGTCCACCGGCTGTGGCGGACGCCAAGCAAGCGCTGAGCGAGGTCTCGAAAGCCGACATCGAGGCTGGCAGCCCCATCGCGTTTTGTTTCTACCTGTGGATTCAGGCGGTGATCACGCATCGCGAGAACCTGGACGTGCTTGCCGAGCTCGCGCACCAGCAAGAAGCAGACGCCGCTGCTGCTGCTGCAGGCGAGAGCGAGGGGTGATAGCATCGGATAGTCGGGTCTGAAGCATCCAGAGAATGCGGCGAAGCACGCTGGTGGCTCTCTGCTTCTTTCACGTGTCTATTAAGTACATTTGCATTTGAATAAGCATACACATGATGGCTACACTTTCTGGACCAAACGATCCAGAATGTAGCCATGTGTTGTTAAAGCGTACATAATCAGTTCTGTATATGTACATAAACCAGACTGCATCTGACTTTCTATTCGATAGGAGAGGTTCCACTGTACGTCGTAGCAGGCGGCTCTTCAGGGTCGCAAACGCAAAAGAAGAAACCCACAGCCTCCATACAAACTTCCATGCAAAAGCGCCACTTCCTTCGTCTATCCACCACGTTACGCAAAGCAGCAGCAAACAGACATGGAGATCAGTGGCTCCCAGGGAGAAGGACAGCGAGCAGTAGAGGAGACCGCGCAGGACATCGCGGCGCGCGAGCGCGAGCGCCTGGCGAACCTGCAAAAGTGCGAGCCATGCTAGCAGTATCAGAGCTTGGGGGTGCTTTCGGCGCGGCTGTAGAGCTCAGTGTCACTGACGTGGCCCTTATTGCGGTTGTTGACTGTTGTGATATCATTATAGAGCGGAGAAGCTGGCGGACGCCGAGCAGCAGTGCCGCGTCAACGAAGCGAAAGACCGCGAGGTACAACTCTATATACACTGAGCAGCTACTTCTTCCTATTGAGTAAATCTGCTGTTCTTCGTTGCGCTGATGGCATTCACTCTCTCTCTCTCGCTCTCTATCTTTTTATCAGGAGGAGCTGGCGATCGTGCGACAGATCAACATCGAGCTCTCCAAGACCGCGCAGGACGAAGAACAGGAGCGCCGCGTGCGCGAATACGAAATCACGAAAGTGCAGGAGCAGCTGCTCCGCGAGCGCAGCAAGAGTGATGCGACTGAAGCCGCGGAGCAGGAGCGCTTGCGCCGCATCGGCGAGTTGGAGGAGAGTTCAGCGACCGAGAAAGAGGAGCGCGCAAAACAGCAAGAGCTCGCTGTGCAGGTGCGTTTGACACAACTACAACTTCTCTGTGCTATAGTAATCTGTCAGATTCGCGCTGGACTGAGCTTGGTTTCCAATGCGCCTGTTGTAGGTGATGGAGAAGGAGCGCATCCGACGCCTGTCGTCGCAGGAGCACTTTGAGCGCATGGCGTCGCGCCGCAAGAGCAGCAGCGTGGGCAGTCCGAGAAGCCCCACTACGTCCCCCTCCGTGTATTTCTCCAGCTAGAATGAGTGGTGGTGCGCAATTTCTAACCAACATGGCTCCATTCTCGGTCCAGAATGGTCCAAAATGAATGGATGTAGCCATGTCGGGGTCCGCATCTGATTCCAATCGTATTCGCTATAGGAGGGAGTACAGCAAGCTATCAAGAGGCGGCTCTTCAAGATCGCAAAGCGAAACCGACCCCCACCCACACCTTCCATACAAACTTTCATATAAAAACCCTCTTCAACATTCTGCATTCTCTCTCATACATGAATGCTCTACACACGCACTTGTAAAAGAACACCAAGCGATAGCCACGATACTGACGATGGAGCTCGACGGCGAGGCTGCCCTCGCGCTGGACGCGCTCAGCATGGACGACGACACGATGGACGTTGACGGCGAGCAGTGGGGGACTGAGCCACTGGAGGGGGCGGGGGCGGCGGTGAAGTACTCGGGCCGCCGCGAGAGCGCAAGCTCTTTCCTCTTCCACAAGGACGAAGGCGGTGAAGTGGAAGGAGAAGGACAAGCGGGTGAAGAGACGCAGCAGGATGTCGTGGCGCGCGAGCGAGAGCGAGAGGCGAACCAGCAGAAGTGCGGCATCTGCTAGCAGCAGCAGAGCGAGGCGTGTGTCAGTAGAACTTTGACGCGACCCTTGTTGTTGCATTGTTTATTGTGATAGGGCAAAAGAACTGGCGGACGCCGAGCAGCAGCGACGTGTCGACGAAGACAAGGACCGTGAGGTACATGGCTGGAGAATGGTAACCGCATGTTGCAGCGAAACGATACTGAGGGTTACTTGTATGTTCAGGATGAGCTGGCGATCGTGCGGCAGATCAACATCGAGCTTTCCAAGACCGCGCAGGATGAGGAGCAAGAGCGTCGGATCCACGAGTATGAGATCGCGAAAATGCAGGAGCAGTTACTCCGCGAACGCAGCAAGAGCGAGGCGATCGAGGCCGCGGAGCAGGAGCGCTTGCGCCGCATCGGCGAGTTGGAGGAGAGTGAAGTGAATGAAGAGCATGAGCGCGCAAAACAGCAAGAGCTCGCTGTGCAGGTGCGCTTCGTTACACTTTGTTCTGCTCTGTAGGAATATCATAGTCTAGCTTGCTTACTTTATTATCCATTCGTGGACTTAGGAGATGGAGAAGGAGCGCATCCGACGCCTGTCGTCACAGGAGCACTTTGAGCACATGGCGTCGCGCCGTAAGAGCAGCGGCAGCAGCAGTCCTACCAGCGCTGCGATCGCGTTGCCATCAGTGTACTTCTCCGCCACAAGCGGTGACGACGCTGGTGATTTTAGCGAGATCCCAGTCGTGCAGTCACCGGCGTCAAAGATCTTGGTGGACGAGCACACGGAGTGGCGCTGCTTCATCTCTTCCGAGAAGCCTGAGCAGGAGAAAGACAACCTCCGAGGTGCGGTTTTCACAAGTTTGATGGTTCGATGAGTAGAGGTGGGCTGAGTTGTTATGACTGACTTCCCTGTGTGTCTTTGTCTCTCATGCCAGCGCTCCGCATGAGCCTCGAAGACGATCTGAAAGCGGAACCCCACGCCAAGTTCCAGGAACTGGTCGGTGACGTGCGCTTGCTGCGCTTCCTACGTGGGCACAAGATGAACGTGGCCGTCGCTGCGACTAAATTCCGCGAGATGCTCGAGCTGCGCAAAAAACACAAAATGGACGAGATCCGCGCGGCGATCGTGGAGAAGAACATGTGCCCCGACGAGTTCCCGTACTTCCAGAAGATCATGTGAGATTCGTATTATGGTGGATGACGTACTTCATACTAAGAACTGACCCTAAATGTCGCTTTTGCAGCCCACACCTGCCCTTCTTGCACGCGTACGACCTCATGGACGCCACGCAGAGCGATGTGTTTTACTTTGAGATGTCTGGCTACACCGACTTTCGCGGTCTCGTGGAAGAAGTGACGGACGACGAGTGGCTGACGTTCTTCCTTTATGAGATGGAGTACCGCGCGATGAAACTCGACCAGCTCAGCCGCATGAACGAGAAGCTCGTGCAGACCATTTTCGTGCGCGACCTCACGGGTTTCTCGATCTCGCGCTTCAACCCGCGCTTGCTCAAGCGCCTGCAGAGCATCATCGTGATCGCGACCAAGTGCTACCCGGAGACCACGCGCGAGACGATCATCCTGCGTACGCCCTGGATCTTCCACAAAATCTGGAACACGATCACGACCACGCTGCTCCAGGAAACCCAGCTGAGCAAGATCCACATGAGCGGCGACTCGTACGCGCACCTCGTGGAGCTCGTCGGCGGACGTGACAAGCTTCCAAAGCTGCTTGGAGGTAAGGATTCGTCGACCCATGCGATCCCGCAGACTGGTTTCCTCGGTCGAAACAGCTACGTGTTGCTCTGCGAAGATGGTGCCACACAGGCAGACATCAAGGCGGGCGGGAGCCTGCAGCTGCCGTTCCGCATGAGCGCGAACGACACCATCTGCTGGGAGTACGAGGTGAAAGCGCACGACGTGGAGTTTGGCGTCAAGTTCCGCACGCAGGGCATGGGCGGCGCCGAGGAGACCGAGAAGATCCCAATGGTGCGCGTTGCTAACGGTGAGACGGTCGCGGGTTCGTTCACGGCGACTGAGGAAGGCACTGTGGTGCTCTCGTGGGACAACTCGTACTCGTGGACGCGCGGCAAGAGCGTGGCGTACAAGGCCAAGGTGGTCAAGTCGACCCACGACTTCTCGTGTCTGGACATCAGCGGCAACGATTGCGTCTAGTGTCCACAGGCTTTAGCATGAAGAAGCAAGAGGAAGAGCGAGCTTCGAAGAGCTCTTCCTAGGACAGAGCGACAAGAAGTTGGTCATGCATATATTTGATAGTGAATATTCAAATGTACTCACACAAAATGGCTTTTTTTCGGCTGCTGTCGTCTTCTTGAAGCTGATACTGGTTCTCTCTCTCTCGCTCTCTGTTTCTAAATGCTGATCGAATTGAGCTGCTGCAGGAACTCCTCGGGGCTCAAGAGCTCGGTGCAGCCGTACCAAACCGATCGTGGCGGCTGTTGACCCTTGGCGTACGCCATGAGGTTCTGGTATTCGTTGTAGTTGCCGCCACCGATCATAAATACCATCACGTCGCGGAACGGCGTGCGCTGTCGCGGTACCTCACCGTGGCTCTTGATCTGTACATTGCAGCAGAGCAGGAAAAATAAAATCAAACGCAGCGTTAGCAAACCGCGCACACAACCAACAATGTTGAAAAGCGCTAACATACCTTGGGATCCAAGTACAGGAACGTCTCGTCCTCGGTGCCTGGACGCAGGTCGCAGATCGCGTCCGCGACGCGCGTGATGTGCAGTTTCTTGTTCTCCGGCAAGAAGTTCTTAACGCTCGCTGCCGCTTGCGCCAGAAAGCCCTGCGCCAGTCCTTTGAACTTGTTCACGCCTGCAGCAGCGGAGCTCGCTGGCGGCGTGGTCTCCGAGTTCAGCGATCCGCCAACACTTGCGTGCTTCTGGAACGCCGTGTGCTTCTTGATGAACTTCCACGCGTGTACAAAAGCATCGGGTCCACCACCTCCGATCTGCTCGGACGAAGCTGCTGAGGCAGCGTACTGCTGGTACGCGCTTTCAAATTCAGCGATCTCTGAGCCCGAAGCCCCGCTCGTGAGGTAGTAGATCATCAAGAGGCGCATCTTGTCCGCGAGCGAACCGGTCTCTGCGCTCGACAGAAGCTGCAACAACTCGGTCTTATCCGCGTGCGAGCCATCGATGAGCTTCTGTTCGAGAATCGAGAACGACGGCACGTGGCGCGCACTCACGCACTCGAACGCTGCTTGGAAGATGTTGGTGTGAATCTCCAGCATCTTCTTCTTCTCCACCAGCATTGGCAGCGTGTCCACGGCAGCGACCAAGTCTTTCGTGCCGTTCAGCAGCGCCTCGTTGCCACCGGTCTATCACATCACGATATAAGGAGAGAGATTAGCGACATACCAATATAAACACGGCCACCAAAGACCAACAAACAGCGGCTTACCCGCGCACGGATCTGCTCTTCTTTCCTCGTCACGAGCTTCATCTCTTCTTCGTTCGCTTCAATCGCATCCAGGAACAGGCTGCCGGCGTGGGTCTCGAAGAACTTGTCGCTCGTGACGTCCAGATCGTACGTTTTCTCGACTGTGCGGCTGCCATTCGGTCCACCAGCACCTTCGCCACCGCCGGAGGTCTTGACCGTCACTTTTACGCGATTCATCTGGATCTTGAGCATATCGTCGACCAGCGCTTGGTATGTGGCCGGGTGGTGCAGACTCGACGCGAGATCTTCGTTACGGTCCATGATGATCAGCACCGGACGCTATCAAATAGGAATGCAAGATATTAGCATTAGGAAAATGGTCCAACGAGCAATAACCTGATCCGCACTGCACAAGTACCTGGAAGTTCGAATTGCCTTCGCTAAACACACCATTCCGCGCAGTCTACAAATACACACACCACAAGTATATACGATGAGTATGTATTAACTCACAAGCACAGCTTTTCTTTCCTATCGCTGTGCGCGCACGCACCAAATGGTCACGGATCGTGCTGCTCAGCTGCTCGGCGACCATGCGCGACGGCCCGTCGTTGTTCGGGCATCGGATCACGGGCACTGTGCCGGACGTCGCCAGCACCGAGAAGAGCCCCTGCACGATGCCGCTCATGGTCTGCTCGACCTGTATGTCCTGCACATGCGGATCGTTGTACGCGCGGTAGCTGCTCGGGAGGTTGAGCGAGAAGAGACTCGGCTCCAGCGACACAAAGTTCGTGTATTGGTCGTACACTTTTGAGATCTGGCAACGATAAAATACAAAATGAGCAGTTAGCATTACGATCCAATGCTCAGGGCTGGATTGCGTGACAGGACTGAGCTCACCATGCTCGTGCAGCCGGCTTCCACCGAGAGCCTCGCAAGCAGCTCCAGCGACTCGCGACTCAGTGGGTACGCAAAGTTCAGGTGCACAGCACTGTAGAGCTCCTTGGAGCAGTCCGAGACAATGCGGTGGATGTTCTCGGCCGTGGGCTCGACAAAGTAGATCGCGGGCACGTCCGGGATCGCGTCGCGCTCGGCGTCGATGAGCATGTGCAGCGTCACGCCCTTGCGGCGCAGCTCGTGCAGCTTGAGGATCGGCGAGATGATGTCGCGACAGAACTTGTCGTACACCAGCACTTTCCACTGCTCCCCCCAGTGGTCTCTACCGTACATTACATGCAAAGCAATCATAAACAAACAACATCAGCATTGGCGCAAGGTATCAATCCACATCCAGCTATCGCAAGCAGTAGCACCGTCGACTTACGCAGAGTCCTGTCCTGCGTCGTGGAAGCCGCTATTCTCTGCATTGAAGTCCAGCATGCGCAGCAGGTTCTCTGTGTGAAAAAAAAGAAGGCAAACAACAACACGTGTGCATGTGCGAACCGCGCCGGATGAGTGAATAAAGTGGCCGCGTACAGCCCACGCGTGCAGGCGCGCCCCTATGCTAGGACTGACGTTACGTCCTACACACAAGTATACACACATTCGCGCACCTTTCTGCTTCTCTTGGAGCGATTGCATCGCCGCCGTCAACATCGTCACGTGTGCGCGCGCTTCTTGCTCTCTCGCTACCTTTTCGGTTTGGCTCGGGTTCAAGATGCGGGGAATGATGAGTTTGGCCACGTTGACAAGATTGAGGGTAAGTTCATAATATCGACACGAACTGATTACCGTGTAGCAGTAAATATTTGCACGTTCTGACCAGCCCTATTTTACTTGCACCTCAAACAATCTGATCTGATCAGATTTACTCAGATGCAGCAATCCATCCACGACACGTTTCAACATGAGTCATCCTGTGTAGCAATGTGCCACAATGCGTTGTGGCCAAATGCATCCACGTGGTCCACACGATGTAGTCTCACGAGCATTGTGAGCATTGCGAAGGAACCTAACGGTCCACATTTGTGCATAAGTTCTGAGCCGCCTTCTGCTTTCGGAGAGCTCCCCACGAGTCTTTGCCCAAAGTAATCCCAATCACCTCTCGTCCTGCGCATGAGGCTCGAGATTGCATCACAGGACTTGTGTGCGATGGAAAACATCAAGCCACATCTCACCAGTTCCGCTCGAAAACGCCAAACACATCTCTCATCTCACCAGTTCCGCACACGCTTTGGGCTATTGGCTGTGAACAAGAAGATTCGCTTCAGAAAGTCGCAGTCAAAATGGATTCGTCCTGATATTCATCCCGATGGTTACCATTTGTCACTGGAGAAGTCACTGTTTCATTGCTTTTTTCCAATAAATGCTTGGGCAACAAGCACGCCATCGGTCTTGTTCATAAGTAACTTATCACGGCAATTTCTCTTCTCTTTACGCAGAAATATATTCAAACTACTAGCGTCTGCTGTCCAACGTCTGACGGTTCTGTTTGTCTGCCAATACTGGTTGGTATCAACGCAAACATGACCTTTTCATGTCCCGTGTCGAGATGTCGTAGAGTCACTCATTGGTCACGTGGTGTGTCTGCTGGCTGGAAACAGTACAATCAGGAGTTGGTCCGACGATACTGACGGAAAATGGCGATGGATGGCTGCACCGTCTTCATGTGCAGAACGACATGGCCGAGCTCAGTCGCACTGTCTCCTCCACGGCCGACACTTTCTTCAGCGTCGCGTCGAGCAGCTCTGCCACTTTCGCGTACAGTACCGCGTTGTCCTGGTCCGCTGCAGTCTGACTGTTGTTGTTGTTGTTGCTGCTGTTGTCGATCTCACGACTCGATGCTGCCGCGAAACTCCGCATCGACATGCTGCTCTTACTGCTGCTGCTAGTGTTGACAAAGTCTGAGAGCGAGTTGCTGCTGCCGCCCTTGGAAAAGCAGAGCTTGCACGTCACTTTCGAGTGCTTGAGGAACCGCGTGATCGACGCGAACGACGAGCCGACCACGGGCGTGCCGTTGATGCTCACGAGCACGTCGCCGACGCTCAGCGTCTCGACGCCCAGTACGCTGCTTCGCGAGCCAAACTTTTGGATGCGCGCGCCAGTGTCGTTCCGCACGGGCTCCATGACAAAGCCCAGCTTGTCGCTCGGGTTCCACAGAACGGTATTCGCCGATGGCGAATTGTCATTGTTGCTCATGCTTTTGCTGCTGTTGTGCCGGCTACCAGATGACGAGCTGGAAAATGAGCTTCGGTATGTCGAGCCGCCGGACGCCGACGAGCTCGTGCGGATGTCCACGCTCAGCTGCTGCAGCTGCGCGAGAAGCTCCTTGAGGTGCAGCGAGATCTCTGTGGACTCGATGGGTCCAATGGGTTTGTTGTTGCCCGTTGCTGCTACTGCTACCGACAGCTTCTCGTCCAGCAGACGCGCGTACTCGGACGCCTGGCGCGACGCCATCAGCGAGCCGATAGAGCGCGCTTTCAGCAGCTCGGTCTTGCTCTGGTCGCTGTCGGCGGCACTCGGATCGTCCGACCACCGACTGCTGGTGTTGAGATCATCGAACGACGCCGAGCGCTGCTTCATTGCCGTCGCCGCTGAGCTGCTGCGCACCGCGCGCGCGCCGGCTTTGCGGATCAGGTCGATCGTGTACTTTGGCAAGTTGTTGTCCATCGCGAGCTCGATTGGGTAGCGGCCGCTGCCGTCCTTCATGAACGCCGCCTCCGGGTACGTCTGCAGGAGCGCGTGGACGGTGAGCCCCGTCATTTTGGACGCGATCGCGACGTGCAGTGGCGCCATGCCCGACAGGTTCTCCAGTTGGCACGCCTCGGGAAACGCCGCGAGCAGCGCCTTGATCACGTCGAGCGGGATGGTCGACTCCGTACACGCCCAGTGCAACGGCAGCATGCCGAAGTCGTCCTGCGCCTTGGCGAGCGCCGGGCTGAGCTCCACGAGCTCCAGCACGTTGTCCCAGTCGCCCTGCTCCGCGAGCTCCAGGACGCGTCGGCGGTTCAAATCCATTGTTGTGTAATGGTGAAGGTGATGATGAAGTAGGTCGTACCAGCGCTCTCTGTGTGGCTGCTGGTTGGCTTGTGCTATGTGTGTCTGTACGCGTGACGTCGGCGCTGCTTCGATCCTGAAGCAAAGCGAAGCGTTGTCTCCCTTTCTCCGCTTCTACGTACTAGCGCGCGTATAGAGGAGTGAGCGACCGAGACCGAGGCCGAATAGACAGGCCAACGGAGTCAAAGAGAAGGAACTGCCTGATGGCTCGATGGATGATGATGCTTCACGACGGCAACTTGGGAAGATGACATTGCGCATGTTTTCCAATACAAATTGCAAGCTAAAACCATTTGCCATTTTTGACAAATTTGAAAGCTCGCGACCTCTCTCTCGATACGTCTCACTTTAACATCACCTTCTTTTTTCAGTTCAGCGTAGATAACGGTATACAGCTTAAATAAATGTAAAAAGAGAGGTTATCGATTTCAGTGGATATAAATGTACACAAACTGCTAACAAAGACCTTCATTCTGTCTCTCGCGACATACAAACTCAAAGTGTACTGTGCTCTTTAAGTTTGCATTGCGAGCACATTCTTCAGAGCACCTTTCTATAATGAAACTAAGTAAAAAAATCTCTTCACGAACAAATATTCTCTTTGAATTGAAAACCCTGAGATTGATGGTCTTGATTCTGACCAATCAGATCACAGTAATAAGATCTATATCGGTACCGATTTACTCAGCAACCGGGGAAAATTGCGGGCACCATTATGCTTTTACAGACCATGGTTTTTAAATAATAATCAATCAGACATGGTTTTCAAATATATATTATCGAGTCTTGTCTTGAGGTGTCAAGATTTGACGGAATGCAAACGTTGGACAAATCCGCGCCAAAGGCCCTCGCAAAGGCTGTGTGTCTCTTCATTCACCGTCGTTTAACCCGAGCCACCACAGCAACATGGCATTCTGCACCATCGTCGTCACCGTCGTATCCGACCGATCCGAAAAGGCTGCAGCTGTTGCTGCAGTTTGCGAGCAGCCACCATCCGCGCATAGTCGATCATTTCCCGTCTATCTGCTATTTTAAAAAGCAGTTGCACCTGCTTAAATGTTGGCATTTACCCCCAAAGTGCACATTTCCCAGGATTTTCTTTGATACTGCAGTTTGATAGCCAAACCAAATTTTGAGGTGCGATCGGAAAACGTCGCAGTGTGACTGACGGACAAAGATCAACAAAAAATCGTTTTCGCGCAGGAAAAGAGCGCCAAGGGGCACGCATTCAAACAGGGACCGAGACTTGATGCATATTCTTAGCTTCAGCTGCTAAACAGCTGGAACTAAAATAGACAGCAAGTTTGCTGATTGCTTTGTAAGAGTGCGAGTGGTGGGTGGCTGCACGGCGACGCGTCGAGATTATTTTATTTCGCAGAGGGACTCGATGGACAGGTCATCATCACCATTGAAATTCCAATTTTGCAAACGTCGGCACGCAGTGGGTTCGAAGGGTTGCGTGACTGCATCGCGTGGACCCACGTCCATTGGATCATGGTCCATTCATCATGGCAGGTTCGCCATCGCCTGAGTGATCAACGGTGCCAGTTTATTGGGGACTGAATCGATCTGCTTGTCTATTGTTGAGAACTGAACCGAGTCGCGAGCATGTGTGTTGGTTTTCAAAAGACCGAAATTCGCCCAAAAGGCGCAGAAATGTGATGCAGCGAAAATCTGTGTTTGTTCGTTTTTTTAGAACCTGTACAGTATGGGTACATTGCGGGTAGGTTAAAGCGCACCCAGATTTGTATTCATGTTGCTGTATACAGTGTCGACTGATCCAAATCTTGCATCTGTGCAGAGCAACCAGCAAAAGAGTCTGATTAGATATCAGAAACAATACACTGTGATTAGACACACATCAAGGTGGAGGATGCGCAATTTTTCCTCCGTAAGACGACCTCGCTGGTCAAAATGATCTTCGAAAATGCCAAAGAAGCGGTGTACCAATTGAAAGGTACACGAGTGGTACAGCTCGCAGGTTTGCTTTTACAGCTCACGTAATTACGCATCAATCGTTTTTACCACCTTGCTTCCGTCAACCACCCGTTCAGTTGTCTGCAAAGCACTTCGTCTCAACAGCTCAGCGCCTTGCTTCCCATCACTTCCAGATCTCGCAGTGGAGAGGACGCGTGCTGTGTCCCTCGCAGTATGCTTCGTAGTGCGCGTGTGCAGATGCACTCACGGTCGTCCTTGCCAGTTCTGCGTGTCTATCTATCCGTTTGTGTGTTATCTGCATGGTGTGCATGTGTGTGGGGGATTTCCAAATTGAGCAAGTGATAATTTCAATCAGCTACTCTGAACAGAGTTTTAGTCGACTCGCCAAAAAACATGTAGAAAACATGATCTGATGCTCAACAACCAAATCAAAGTCTGCATTTGTATTGCATATAGTCATTGCGAATGCTGCCATTGTGCGTATAATGGGTGAAGAGCAGCCAGCTGCAATGTCTGCTAAAGAATACCAAAAATCTCGTGGCGTTTGGTGTGCATGGGCTCTCTGCTTGTTAGCTTCTGTGCGTTTCCGCATCCGAGCTTCCTTTCACTGACGCCACTGCTTCGTATACGGGAGTGATTCAAAACGAACACCAGCGAACTCTTGGCGCCCATTGATGCTCATATTCGAGAATGATGCATGCGTTCTGCAGCCTCAATTTGTGCTTCCAACAAATAAAGGAGAGTGGGCAAGCGTACTCATCTGCGATAGTCGGACTCTGCGTCTACATGTGTGTGCATCTGGACCCACCAGTTGCGTATGGCCGCTCAAATAGCTTTCCGAGCAAGAAACACTACTGGCTCAAAGTGTTGAACGGCACGGCCATTATGGCGCTTTGTCATCGTGGTCACCTTGATCTAAAGGAATCCGTTGGCAAGTCGATGCACACGGCGCGAAGAGTGGCGTGAATGCCAGCCATTCGATCGCACAATGATGATGATCCGCTGCAGTAGCGTCTTTCACTCGCACGATATCACAGACTTCCACATGCCATGTATGCTACGTTTTGTGTGTAACGACAGCGCCATCACCACCCAAAATGAGCCAAATTTGCATCGGTTTCGTGTTTACGCCGAACGAGCGAGCCTTCACTGATTTTTAACCTGCCCACGATTGCCCACGAAAATTTCAGCCCCTAACCACCGAGCATCACCCCAACAAATCGCTTCACAAAATATTCAGCAAATCGATTCTCCCAATCAAAAGCGATATAATTTGCTCATCACGACCGTTCATTGGCTATAAATAAAAAGCGTCATTTGACGTTGAGCCAAACAAAACAGGGCCACGGAACAGCCTCTTCTGCTGCATTGCAATCGCCCTTTTAGCTCGCTCAATTCAATTGGTATTGTTTTGGAGCATTGCTGCCGTCATTTCGACCACAACAACTCGACACCGACTCAAGTGGGTGCGCTCGCTACTCGCTACAAACCGCGCTCTCGAAGAGAGCAAGCCCACAAGCTCACAAGCCAAAGCGGTCCTCCATTCCAGTCGAGCGAAGCCAGAGAGAAGCCATTCATCCATCCCATTCTTTCTTCCGTGTCGTATCCTACTCTTTCTGTGTGCAGAAGGGGGAGGAGTATCCATCCGCTGTCCTACACTTTCTTACACTGTGTGTGGGAAGGCAAGGCCTCACTTTCGTTCGGGAACGAGCGGATCCAAAGCGAGTTATTGACCAAGAGAGAGAGAGAGAGAGAGAGAGAGAGAGAGAAGAGAGATGAAGCGAGAGCGGTCAACGTCCAAGCTCGCACATGTGCGCGCGTCCAGCATCGAGTTTGCGCGCGCGGTTGTGTCCGCGGCGCCGCAGTTCATCCAGTCGGCGCGCGAGGAGTTCGCGATCGTGCACAAGCGGCTGCGCGGGCTCGCGGTGAACACCAACAGCGCGGTGCTCCCCCATCAGCATCACAATCATCACCGGCGACAGAGCAGCGCGAGTACAGTAGCGATGAGCGCTTCGACGACTTCTAGTAATAGCGGCAATCACGCGCCGACGCTGACAGCGACCCACCCAGTCGCGCCTCACATCACTGCCGCGCAGCTGCAGTTTTACGGATTCTACTCGACGACGGCATTCGATCGGTCCACGATCTCGGCGGCGGAAGCGATTATCCTGGCGGCGGAGATGGCCGCGGACTTTTACAGCGAGGCGTCGATGCTGTACGACATGCTGTCGGAGATCAAGTCTCCGAACGACGAAGTGCTCGCGGTGGACGAGCTGATGAAGCGCATGAATAATTTATTGAGCGACGACACGCGACTGCCCAAGTCGCCCGCCGAGGTCACTGCCGCGCAGGTGAGCAACGTGCGCAACGTCTACAACGGGCTCGTGCGCGTGTACATCTTTCTCTTCCAGCGGTATTACCGCGAGTTCCTGGAGCTCGAGGTGAACGAGCTGCTCGCGGCGTCCTGGCAGCGGCTGCTGGCGTTCGCGGCCGAGTACAAGATCCTCGAGGAGGAGTTCATCCTCAAGGTGCTCGAGTACGTCGCTAAGCTCGTCAACTCGTTTCAAGTGTTGAGTCGTTGACGAGTGTGAGCAGAGAAGGATACAAGCAAATAGGACTCCGCTGTGTAGGATTAGTTAGTCGATGGTGGTGGCGCAGCGCAAAATGAAGATCTTTTTTTGGTGAGATGGAAAATGATGGGGTGATTGCCAAAGCCATTCGTTGAGCATTTTCG